>JABUQX010089869.1:0-17500 GCA_015478945.1 Trachelipus rathkii
TATTATTATAATAATTATATTATTATATTATATAATTATATATATTATATTATTTTATATTATAGTATATAATTAATATATAATTATTTATATTTATATGATCTTATATATATATATATATGTTATATATCATAATAATATGTAAGTAATACTATATATATATAATTATATATATATAAGATATATATATTTAATTAACATATATATATCTACTTATATTAATAATAATAGACTATATATTAATCATAATTATATATATATTATATATTATTAATATATATATATAGTATATATATATATTAATATTTATATCTAATTATATATAATATAATATAATACTTTATTTAATTAATTAATATATAATATATAGTATATTAATATTATATAGATATATAATATATAATAATAATATATATATACTATATATATATAGTATATAATTATATATATGATATATAAAATTACCAGGTAACAATCTTTATATTCACTCTCTAGTAATAAATTTATTTGGTGGGTAATAATGAATAAGAATATATTTTTAATGGAACAGGGGATACATAACATAAAATTTCAGTATTACAGAGGGACAGTAATATAAAAAGAAAATATATAATTGTATATAATCTTATAATGTATTTATTGATAGGTGGTTTTCAACATGATAGGTAAAAGAAGTAAGTATAAGGAGAGAGATTTAAAGTGAAGATAGGGAGAAATAAGTAAGTAAAGTAAAAATACTCTTATATTTAAGTAGCGCTTAGGTAATCTCATAAATGATTTTAGAGACTCTCTTATCTATCTATGTTCATATTATATATATACTTTAGTGCTTAGTTTGTGATAAGAGAAAAACCTTGTAACCTTTAATCATTTAATGCGTTTTTGGGTCGGAGTATAGTTATGTTTCTAAAGTTGGGAAAAATTACGAATAGATTTAGTAAATATAGCGTGTTATACGGGGTGTACTCAGAATTGTGATTGAACTAGTCTTAATATAATAGTTCATAAGTATAGCTTAAAGTGCTATTTGAATATATTTCACTAGACCATAGTTAGTATATATTATAAATGGCCCATACTGAACTAACGTACTTTACTAACTTTCAAATTTAAATATTATGTACTAAGGGAAGTAAATTATAATTATATATTAAAATATTAAACTAATACTATATATATATATAATATAATATATATATATATTATATCTACTATATTATTATATATAATATATATATATTAATATATATATTAATATTAATTATTATATTAATAATATATGTCTATATAAATATAGATTGATTAATTATAAATTTTAGTTATTGTAAACTTTAAAATAGAAGAAAACGTTAATTTTTTACTCGGATAATATCGATTTGGGGTTCTCAATTAATTTTTCTATCTATCACCGATGCCAAAGTATACCGAGATAAGAAAACGTAATGTTACTATTTATAATTTATTGCTACGTATTTGCACTAGTATATATATTCATTTGATAACACCAGCTTAATCCTATCACGTATTACAATGCTAACATAGAATTTTAATATCTATCACGGACTATGGAATATATACTAGAACTATAGGTAACCTAGCAGCAATGTACGTGAAAAGTGTTGGACTACATGAGGGTGCCAGCTGAACCTCATAACCGCGCCCGTACTGCCGTAGCCGCTACGTACCTCGACTGGCCGCGTAGCCCGCTCTCGCCCTGACTGCTGGCACATCTACGCGGCTCAAAAGTCTAAACGATGTGACTAAAAAGTAAGAAACACGACAATATCACTTTCTTTGGTGAATATTTGGCTCACCGCCACCACATGAGGACATGCTAGCGTACTTCATATCTTCGTCCTCACATCGCGGCTAGGTAGCAACATGGTACCGTCTGCAAAGGTGGTATAAATTATCTTAAAGAACGGGTGTATAATATCGAAGTTATTTGGGGGTTCGGGCCTTAGAACCGGCTAAAGTTGAAGGTTCATGATATGTTATAATTGCGTATATCACAGAGTATAATTCTAAGTATAATTAACAAATTTTATCAAACCTAAACAGCAAGGGCTACAACGAAACGTACAATATATAGATATATATCGTATATATATCTATATATAAATAGTTATTATAGTTTATAATTATATATAGATTTATTATATTATATGTATATTATATATACTATAGGTAATTCAGTAGTACTTTAATTTGGCCGTGGAGGATATATATTATATATCTATATATTTAATATATCTATATTATATAATATATATATATCTATATAATATATATATGTTAATATATATATATATATTATATATATATATATATGTATATATATTGTTTATATATATATATATATGATTAGTATATACATATATGATATATTATATATATATTTAGTATTTTATACTATATTTATTATATATTATATATGAAATTGGCAGTTGTTTTTACTTTTTATTAATATTAATTATATATATATATATAATATTTTATATATAGTATAGCAGTATATATGTCTAGCGGTTGAATGATATTAGGGTGGACCTTAAAATTTACTTTCCTATTCTTTTTCGCCTAGGGTGCAAAAATGTTCCATTTATGGTAAAAATCCTTTCTATAAAATTAATTTTAAATCGGAATTTTTAAAAAATTTTGGAAAAGGGTTTTATTTTCCATTTACGAAACGCTTCGATATATATGAGCAGTTTATCCAAAAATTATGCAAATTGATTAATATTTGCCGACACACGTGTGAGTTATGTTTAATAGCTGCGTTTTATCGGTATATACTTGATTTATCCTGTTTAAGGTATTGTTAATCCTATAAAATCCTGTGGAAAATTTATTTATAAATAATGGCTAAACAAGCAATGCTTTTATTTACTATGAGAAAACCTTGAAAGTAAACTTTCAATAAAAGGAATAGTACCGAGCAAGGGCAAGTTCTAAGTGATTCGCTGCATAGAGATCGATTATACATATGAATAAAACTTTAAAGCAAAGTTCAAATCAAGTTGTGTCAAAATTGGGTAATAATCTAGATTAAGCGTAGTCTGACGAAATATCGATGTATTTTTGTTCGATCCGAAGGGATGTTGTTATATCTTTTTTTTTTTAATATTTCGTCCCTTGAGAGGCTAAAACCGCTGCCACCCTCTTATAATTATATTATCCCTTTATAGAATTTTTTTAATGTTTAAATTCGGTTTAGGTTATGATAAGTTTTGTGAAGTATGCACAGAAAATCTGTGTCTACTTACAATAACTTATCATAACCTTACTTATTTTTCGAACGTAAAAAGAAATAATATATGAAAAGAATAACGTTGCTTACAAATATACCGAAATTGTCCCAATTTTTATGTGCCAGTGTTGTTTCATACCCATATCAAAATATTGATTACATTTCAAAAAATATCGATTTTTTTTAAAATGCTCTAATCTAGACTATTACCCAAAATTGTTTGATTACTTGGAAAGGGCTTGAGTTCCAGCGAAAAGGAAAGACCACTCATTCGAAAAACTTATAAAGCTTCATGTAGAATGAACTAAACTGAAGAAAAATAAAACTAAAAAATCAGATGTTCAGCGATAAAATGAAGAAAAATTCCAAGTCTCTAAAACATCTATTTGACATTATGCATCAATATGTTCTTACAATGATCACGGAAGATGAAGATCGAGAACTCCTCATTAATCAGAGAAAACATGAACGGAAAAGATCGATGAGAGGAGTTGATCAGACAAAAAAAGATAAGGCAAAGAAGCAATCAAGTATATTGTAACAAAATGGCCTGTAATGTTGACCAAATTGTTATCTTTTAATATATTCTTCTAATTTTTAATCTTTCAATAATCCTTTATATTGCAATATGTAGAGGAGGGTTTTTAATATAAATCAATTTCTGATATATATTTAAATAACAAAACTTCAATATTCAATTAAGCTTCTCTAGATTTGTATAATACACTCGTCAGATAATTTTAAATAAGTTACTGAACCCAAGTGTTACTTCTGAAATTATTTTCCAAAGGGGTTTGACATAATAGTCATCAAATAAATAATTCTCTGACTTTGCAAGAAGCAATATTCATGTTTTAAAAGAAAAATGTATACCTGTTTTCTTTCATATATAAGAAACTATTTTACTTCAATATTTGCTAAATTCAGAATAAATACGACAAAAATAACTTACAATTGACTCGCTATTTTACCGACAACAAACCTGTCCCAATGTTAAGGTGCTGTTGCTCTAGGCACAATCTGAAACAACTTATCCAACGAAGATAGGATCGTATCCTTGGTAGCGGAGGAACTACACTACTTTTGCTGAGGAGCAGACTTCTTCCTACCGCTCTTCGTTTAACTCAATTGTTTCTCCTTACTTACGTTGATCAAACGATCGATTCTCTTATCTGGGACTCTTACTGATCTTATTCCGCTCGATTCTATCTAGTCTATCTTGAGAGTGATCCGATCTTTATCCCTAGCCTATATGCCCCGCACTCGACCCCTAGAAAACAAATATCACATCATAATATTTATTCCTTTAATTTTGACTCATAGAAAAACAAATTTATTTAACATAAACTTACCGTTCTCTCACAAGTTTTCACAATCCCTTTACTTATCGCTGTCTTCTCGTAACTCTGCCTTTAACCTTCTTTTCTTATGGTGTACTCAAATCAATCTAAATCTCTTTAAACTATTCTAACTCAATTCACCTTTTTTTTTATATTCAGTTGGTTGTCTTATTCTACACAATATATATGCAAAAACAGTTGAACTAGCATCTTCATCTTCTTCAGAGAGTGTAATGGTTAAATACATAGTTGTTAATGATACAGATACAGAAATAAATCTTAATGCTCCCTCTACTTTAGGATGCAAGAGAAAAAGAAAAAAAAGAGTGAAAAGGCTGAAGATAATGCTCCCTCTGATTCAGGATGTGAGAGAAAAAAAAAGTGAAAAGGCTGAAGACAATTCTCCCTCTGTTTCAGGATGCAAGGGATAAAGAGGACTGACAAATATTATCAGTGCTTCTCTAGCAGCTGCTTGAGATCGCACCAGAACGACCGCTCGTATATGGCATCATATATTCTATCATAAACTATGAAAAAAGCATTGGTAAAAATCCAGCTATATTCATTATAAATAGATGTTGAATAAAAAGACAGAGAAAAAGAAATGGCATCATCTACTTATTCTCTAAAAGAGGTGTTGAAAAGTGTTCATTTAATTATACACTGGGATGGAAAATTGATGCCAAATCCGCAAGATTAATCAAAGTCATGCAAGCGTTTTGCAGTCCCAACTTTTAGGAGTTCTTGACCTGAATTCAGGAACTGCAATAAATACTAATCTCTTCTTGAAATACAGTTCTCAAGACACTTCTTAATAACCTTCTTATATTTTCAATCTAATTTAAGCAGAATCTCTCAGATTCTACTTCTGTACAATCTCTTTCTGGTTCTTCTCTTTTTCCTTTATCTTCTAGTTTTTATTGCTCTTTACTAGCATGACCGTACTTTGGACAACAGGAATAATATATATATATATTATATATTATAATATATTATAATATATATATATATACTATATAAGTATTACTATAAATATTTTTATATCTCTATATACTATATATATATACTAATATATATATACTATATATATATATATATATATATATATATATATATACACTCCGATATATCCACCCTAGGTACACAACCATACCTCTTCACAAAACACGCCATTTACTCCTATTATACACCAATCCTATCCTTGAACCAAATTCACATTCCTTTCCTTCAGGCACTCTATTACTGACTTTTGGTCTCAGCCGGTCACTCACCAACACTCTTAACCAATAGACTACCATCCATCCTTTCCAAATGACCAAACAACTTTAATACATTATCATTTATTTTCTCATTTACTCCTTTCGTCACACCACACAGTTTAGTAATACATGCACTTTTCATTTTAGCAATTTTTTTCACACCTAACACGCCCCTAAGATTACCCATCTGAACAGACTGCACCTTAGAACTATACCTCTTATTCCTCACCATAGTTTCACTACTACATTTTAACCCTGATAACAATATACCCTCATGCTGAACCCTAGCGCACTCAAAACTTAGTTCCATTGCATTAACCAAGGATTTAATTGAACCAGCCACCCTCCAACCATTCACAACTTTCCTGCGACACTCTGCATCATCCGTTCCATTTTCATCCAACTATATATTGGAAAGTAAATATTTAAACTGTTTGTTCCAATCGTTCACTATCCAGCATGATTTCACAATGCAGCTTCTTCTTACCCACTACCATCACATTACTCTCATCTACATTCTCTCCTCACCTGCTGCCATCACCCTACTCTTATCAGCATTTACTTTCAAACCCCTCCCTTCGCACTCCCTGCCAAACCTCTGTACCAATCTTCTTAAACTTTTCATTTTCACCACACAAAACCAAATTATCTGAGTACAATAAGTTAGGTACCCTTCATTCTGTACCATTCTTCGTCAGAGAAACACCCTTTCCTGCCACCCCTAATTTACAGTTTTTCCTCACCCCCATCCATATTCAAATTAAATAGCCATGGAGACTTAATACATCCCTGCCTCACTCCGCTTGATATGCCTTAATATGTATGTAGAAGCATTTAATATCTACTCTCTTAGAGATATTTAGAGGCAAATGGAAGTGAAACTAGAAATTCAAACATGGTGACATTTGGGATTTGACTGGCACATTGCACACCAAAACTGAGTCTGCAATTTTTCATGAAATAAATTTCATGTCGAATAGTCGTTTTGCAGATCCAAGAATTCATCCTGTACTCAGGTATGCTAGCTACATTCAGGGAGGCAGAAGGTGAGTTTCGAACAAATGCAGCTTCTGTAAGCTCAGGGAAGTACCGCTGATATTCTGTTTCATCGGATTTTAGGTGCCCAGTAATTTCCTCCTTCAAATTTTCATCCAGTTCACCTTTAGATTTCTTCACCACTGCAGAGTTTTTCAAACATGGCAATGTTTCCAAATTTTAATTTCCGATGCCAGTTTAGCAGCTTAGATACAAATGCCTGAAAATTGCCTTGAAATTAGGTAATGTGAGTTTCCTCTTTCTCTCCGAAGTTTCAGGTTCAATTTATTTAGCTTATCTAGAATGTGTGCCAAGTAAGCAGTTCTTTTCTTCTAATCTTCATCATTAAAGTAAGACACAAGGTCATGTTTCAATTGAACTTCAGTTAACAACTTGGTATCACCTTTCAACCCAAAGACACAATTGAAAACATTTCCTTTTGATAACCAGTGTAGAGCATTCTAGAAAATAAGAACCTCGTGATCAGAATTCGTGCCTTTACATGGCTTTTTAAACAGACTGGTGTTGAGGGATTCAAATTTGGTGTAATAAGTAATTGCCGCTACCGTAGCTTTATCGGTAGAGCGGCATAGTCGCATGGCGCGGGCCCGGGTTCGATTCATAGTCCTAATCCTAGATATAAATTACTTAGAGTTCCCCTCCTAGAATAGAGCTATGCCCGTGAGATGTGAACTTTTTATTTAAAAAAAAAAATAAAAATCACTTTAAACATCGGCAACTCCTCTGAAAACCCTTTCTCACCCACAGGTTGGGAATCTGTACTTTAAATCATTTAATAGTCATGTTTCTCAAAGTTTGCTTTATTTTTAACCATCTTTCTACTGCTATTCGCCTATGACACTCTATCACTCCATACACTTGTATGCCATTTGATTTGCCTTACATGTTTCTCTTAATCAACAGCAAATAGCAGAAACTAGGTGGGTAGTTTGGAGTGTTTTGAATTTACAAGCAAATCTTTACTACAAATTTTTTTTTTTTTTTTCGGCTTCTTTTTCAAAAGGAGGGGACAAAAAAAAAAAAAATGCGAAAGTAACCCACCCTGTCCTTGCCTAACGCAATTCCCTCAGGTTGGCGCAGACGCGGGACTTAATAGAGGAATATGTTAACATTCCATTGGTCTCTCATTCAGAAAAGTTAAGAATAAAATATAAAGCAGTTTCGAATTAATAGAAAGACTCAGACTCTTACCATTATATTATTATTATTATACTTTATTTATTTATATATAATTCATTATCCTTTTTGTGAGAATACATTATAATTTACGTCGCAAGTTTATATGTATATAAATATTTTCACAAATTATATCCTATAGTAGCTTTTAACACTATGTATTGGAACCATCGCAGACGGAGGCCTCTACTGATCGCATTCTCGTACAAATACGTTCGCTGGGTTGGGCAAATGTTGTGATGGGGCATGATTTATATTTTAAAAGCACCCCCTTTAAAGGACGTCCACACGGCATGTGTTTGCGCTAATAAACTCAATTCAGGTCTACATGGAGCATATCCGACCATCCGCCAAAAGAACTATACAGATAATCACTATCATCTGGATTATAATCAGAGACAAAAACGTCGGCTCCACGAGAACACTTTTCATCTCTATTTTTAACCCCGACACTTCAGCTGACCACTACCCTCCTTTGCATTCCTTCGCGCGACTCGTTGCCCACAAGCTCCAACATATTATCAGTATCCTCACAAAGGCATTTAGACTCAATTTAAGACTCCGGACGTCAATCCACTTTTCTTCGATTCCCCAGCCGGTTGATTCGCACCACACTCACCACTATACATGCGTTTAACCAACCGACTATCTTCACGCTTTTCCACGTAACTATTTTATTTGGACGTAGAAAATTTCTTCACACCACAAACCTTTTCTTCACACCACACAACTCTCTAACACGTTCATCCCTCTATTTTATCAATTCTTCTCACATCCTAACACATCCCCTAAATTCTCCTCTGAACACACTTTGTACCTTAGATCTAGCCTCTTATTCCAGACCATAGTCTCTGTACTATACATTAACACAGGTAACAACTACCATCATGTAAGACGGCTGGAGCGCACTCAATACAGTCCTTTACATCCACCAACGATTAAATTGCACCAACCACCTTCCTGCCATTCACAAACTTTCCTACTACACTCTGTACATTCCATTCCCTTTTCATCCCAACATTTATCTTAAATATTTAAATTCAGACACTTTTTCCAGCTGCTCACCATCTAACATAACTTCACACCTAGGACTCTCCTCACTCACAACCATAACCTTCCTCTTATCTACGTTTACTTTCAAACCCCTCCTTTTACACACCCTACCAAATACTATTTATTCTTCTCCTCCCTCTTTCAATCATTGTTTCAATGTAAGATTTTACTCCACAATTCCTCTACCTTAATAACGCACGCTTTGTTCTTCAGCCAATCAGTCTTCAGTCACTCGACGCTTCTCTTTCGACAAAATACCAGCATATATCTCGCCTACAACACTCAATAAACTAATTACCCTATAATACCTACAGTTACCTTATCCCACCTACCCTTATAAAAGGGTACTGTTATTGCCCTCCTCAAATCTCTCGGAGCTATACCTTCCATAAGCTCTTTGTTACACAACTTCCAAATACAATCAATCACCATCTCACCTATATACTTTTACTGGATTGACGACAAAATTTTTATTCTTTTATTCCTCACATTTTTAACATCATCTTAATTAAAACTCTTTTTGACAGGGGATACAAAATTTCGTCATCTTATGTTAATTTTACAGAAGAACTTGATTTCCGGAAAACATTATTTCTGAAGAATGGGTTCCCAGAATTTATAATTGACCAAACTTTTTGAAAATTACTTTCAGCAAAATTTAAAAACATATCTCAGGCTAAATTAACAGCTCCTAAGGATATTTTGTATATGAGGTTGCCTTTGTGGGGAAAATCAGTTACAAAATTCGACGTAAAATTGATTGTGGTTTTTAAAAAAATAACTTTATTTTTTATTTAAATTTAGATTTAGATTTTCGAGTGAAAAACAAAATTGGGAAATATTTTAAAAATAAACTCCCTTTATCTTTATGCTCATCAGTACTTATCATTGCAAGTGCGGTGACTGCGATGCCACCTACATTCTTTTCAGGAAAACGACCAAATACAGGATACGAATTTTGGAATATTGTCAAACTGAGGAACCCGATCTTCAGTTGTTAGAATCCTTGTATATTTGGCATCTAACCGACCTTAAATGAAAATCTAGGTTTTAACAGTCTTTAATACTGAAGTGAGGTTTTGTTTAAATCAAAAACTCTTACCCCATATTATTGTAATCATTATTTATCTATATGTGGTGTATTTATTTCAACTTTATATTAATATAGATATCTTTAATTAATTTTAATATAATATTTTGTTTAAAAATTTTATCATTATATTGTAAGTCTTGAAAATGGGAAGAAGGATTCTTAACCCGAAACTAGTCGGCTAATAATATTTAAAATGTTCAAATTCCTTTTGGCTATATCTCGCTATTGTTTTATATACATATATATTATATATTATGTATAATATGTGTAATTCTTGATGTGTATATGTGTTGATAATGCATATGTATATGTGTATGTATGTGTATTATGTATGTATATGTATGTATGTATAATATTATATATGTATATATATATGTTATATATAATAATATTATATATATATATTATATATATATATATATAATAAATTAGATATCGGTATAGTAATATATTTATATTATATTCAATATATATATATTATCTTATATATATATATGTTATGTAATGTGTATGTGTATATATATGTATATATATATATAAATAGTAATTATAATATATACTATATATATAATAATATATATATATTATATATATTATTACTTATATATATTATATATATATATTATATATGTATGTATGTATATATATTATGTATATATATTATATATGTGTGTATATGTAGTATATGTATTATATAATATATGATATATTGTATATGTATATTGTATAATATATGTATGTATGTATGTATAATATTATAGATTATAAATGTATGTATTTTTTTATTTTTTTTATATTTATTTCCTATTTATTTATATAAAGCGCCCGATAGCTCAGTGTTAGAGCACTCGCCCAAACAAAGCGAGGGTGTCCCGGGTTCGCAACTGGTCGGGTGGGAGAATGTGAGCTGTTCTCTCCTTGGGGTTGGCTCCGTCCTGCTCGGACGTTAAGTCAGTACACCTCCTCCTTGATTAGGGCTCTAGCCCGTGAGTGATGGTGTTTATCTCTGTACAAAAAAAAAAAAAAAAAATATATATTATCTATATATATATATAGTTATATATATTATATATATATAATATATATATATATAATATATATATATCTATATATGGGAAAGATGTATAGATATACTTTATATTCTTAATGGAAATTTATTTAGAATACATAAGAAATAATCGATATCAATGTTTGATTTGCTTGATTCCCTCTACAGAGTTATATATATCGAGTGTAGCACACTCACAAGATAGTATAAGCAAAATGTGGAGAGGAGATAATTGTGAGTGTAGCAGTCTCAGATAATGGCCAAAGTGTTAGTTATTTGTTATTATATATTCAAGCAGGATGGCAAATTTTCAAGTAAGAGTGTAAGTACAATTAGCAGAGTACTCTGGTTTTTAGAAAACTGCAAGTACAAGGTACAATTACACTCAAGTACTTGGCACCAAACAATGTCTAAGCGTAGCAATCAACAAAAGAAGAACGGTGAGGAGTCCTTCTGCGGGGTCGCGTGTCAGGTTTGACCGAGCACTACATTAGTATCTCGATCTATATAGTAACACCATAGCAATAGCTCGTGAGAGCCAGGACGTGCTCAATATGGAGTGAGAATTGGTACGTGTGCAAAGGAAACGTAGCTATATATATATATATATTATATAATATAATATATATATATAAATATATTGCACATGACTCTGAATCGAGGACCGATGGCATATAGTGATTAATATATACTAGGAACTAATTGGTGCTATTAATATATATTATAATGATATAGTATATATATATATATATATAAATATATATATATTTAGGTCTATCAATGATATATTATATTATACTATATATATATATTAGGATATATATATATATATATATATATATTAGTATATTATTATATATAATATAGTTGTGTAGTTACGTTTAGTAGTAGTAGAGTAGTGTAGTATAGTAAGTATAGAGAGAGAGAGAGAAAGAGAGAGAGAGAGAGACGAGAGAGAAGAGAGAGAGAGAGAGAGAGAGAGAGAGAGAGAGAAGAGAGAGAGAGAGAGAGAGAGAGAGAGAGAGAGAGACTCTTTAATAGTAAATTGTTTGTCGGATGCTATTCAAAAAATGGAGAGGGTAAAACTTACTATTTTGTCTCTAAGGATGCTTTCCACTCCCCTTACAAGATCTTCGGAATGAGATGTGGGACCTTCCACTCCGTAAGAAGTTAATTTGCTGAGGATCTTCTGAACCCCATCAGGAGACAACACCTGATCTTGATGATAGATTAGTGAAGGTAAAGAATTTGTATTAATTCTAGCACCATTGCCAACATCAAAAGAGCGAGCGCGCAACTTGGATTTGGAGTTTGAACTTAAAATATCAAAAATAGAGGCTGAAGGAGGAGAGCTCAAAGTTTTCCTCTGAAAAGAGACGGCCTTACTAAATTTCGACCTTCTAGCCATAAAGCCTTGTACAGTTTGGGCTTTCATTAAACGACGAAGGTCGGCGCTTCCGTGGGGTAGGAGGTTGCAGGTGGAGTCGTCTCTTGATATCCTTTTCAAAATACTCTTCAGGTTTTTCCTTTCTGGTGTTTCTGTACTTTCAGGTGAAGATAAAGGAGGAGATATTTCATTCGAAGGAACCTAAATATTTTATATATATTATAATATATATACTATATATTTAATATATAGATAATTATTATAATACTCACATATATATATATTATATAAGTATATATATATAGTATATAATCCAAGCAATTTTTTCGCTGAGTTGATCGTCGCGATGATAGGAGTATAGATATAGATAATAATATTATATATTAGTAATATATAATATATAATAGTTATAAATATATATATACTATATATATACTTTATAGATATCATATATATATATATATATGTATAAATATAATATATATATATATAATAATATAATTATATAATATAGTAGTTATATAATAGAATAATCGTATACTATATAGTATATATGGAGTTAAGCAGCAGTAAAGCCTAAGCCGCAATACTTTTACATAACAAATGTAAAGTACTTATATATTATATATATATATAGTATAATATATTATATAGTATATACTATATAATATACTATAAGATATATATACTATATAGTCTATATATTATATTATATCCATATTTATATATATATATAATACTATTATCATCTATTCCCTATCCTCAGAATTGGGGTTGAGGTCGTAACAAAACACCAGAACAGAAAAGTAGTAGAAGAACATAACGCATGTCGTCCTATTTATACTCCGTTAAGTAAGGAGCTCTGCCGCAGTCAGAACAAATCCACCGCTAGAGTTTCCCGGAGGCTGCGACTTGACCCCACTATGGGCATCTTGTCATCGTGATGTATCCCTGACAAAGCCCTATATACTCATTATTCCTCCTCACAAAACACTCGCCATTCACTCCTATTATATTTATTCGCAGCATTTCTGTCTCGCCCTGCCAAAGCTCTAGACTTCTCTCTCCTTAAAGCATTCGCTTTATTGACTCAATCGCACTTTCGTTCAATCTTCCCATGCGGTCGGTCTAATTTCCGCAGCACACTCACGCATCTATTATTGTCTAACTCTTTTGCTTATTCAACCAAACTATCACCTTTCGTGCGCACCCTTGTCCATATTTGGCATTATTTACCTTATCCTCAATTTATCTTCTCGTTTATGTCTCTTCTATTATCACTTTCATTCACACCTTTATTCATCATACTTTCTCTAAGCGTTCTGTTTCCTCTATTATCAATGTTCTTCTCGTTACTTAGCCTAAGCATAGCCCCTAATGTATGTCCATTTCCTTTTACTACACATCTCTAGACATCTTTACGCTCTTATTCCTATATTCACAGTTCACTATCTATATTTCTTTTTCATTAGCGAGTCTAGTTTTTTTTTATTTTTTTTTTTTTATCTATAGTATTACTATTATATATGTTTTCTCCACTATGTGGCATATATATCATTTATGTCTATGTCTAATTGACTTATTACGCTGTGTCATATGTCTCGTCTAAGGTCTTTAATTGTCTATTTATTTTTTTCCAGTCCACTCTTGTCTGTTATCATTTTCTATCTATATCTTATATACTTACATTTTCTCTACATCATTGTCTTGTATTGTCATTCTCATATCATTATCTTTTCGTTTCTATAGATATTTTAAATCTCATGTTATACTGTTCCATTTTGTCTTCGTATCTCGTGAACAATTTTGATTTGTTCACTACGCTGCGAATTTTTCCTCATTTTTTCACTATGTATTAATTTACATTATCTTATCTACATTTACTTTTCAATCCTCTTCGTCACTTTCTGCACAGCCTCTACTAATCTTTCCCTTTACTAATCCTCTCATTTATCCGTTCTTCATTATTGTTATTCTACTCTAAACACTAAAGGTAATATCATGTTCTTTCGCATACAATAATTGCATTGGTTCTATCTCTGCTATTCATCTTTTCCATTCTGCGCATCATTTCTTACACCTTTATCCCTGTTATTCTGACTCCATCTTATTATCTCTTTTATAACTCTATTCCATATTGTGAAATACTTACCTAATTATATTATATTTTATATTATATTTGTAATTTTATTTTTATATATGGTATTTTATTTATTCAATGAGTTTTTATTTTTTTTATTTTTTAATAGTAGCAGAACTGCATTTTTATTATAGTATATATAATATATATATATATATATATATTATATTATATATATACTACCCTTATATATATATAGTATATATATATATGATATATAATTGGGCATTCATCAGTTGAAACTAATAACACCAAATTGTCATGTCAAGACTGTCAATAATAAATATACAGTATTTATATCTTGACTTATGATTTATTTAATATTTAATTAAGATTGTATACAATTAAAAAATAGTAAAAATCTATTAAATGAAATATTTTAAAAGAAATATTTATTTAAATAAAAATCATTGAAGTAAGAGTAAATAAAAAATAATAATAATAAAAAAATGGCAACTTACTCTTAAAGACGAATTTGTTGCTTTTGAATTATTATCTTCGGGACTGGAATCAATTTCTTGTAAGGTTGGGAAAATTCGTTTTTTCTCTTCCTTTTCTTAAAATATTGATTTCGGAATCGGAAGACGTAGACTTCGTTAGTTCTGTGGAATTAGCTTTATTGCTTCGTTGTTCTTTATTATCTCTTTCATCGTTATTTCTCTCTTCTCCTTCTTTCGTTCTTTCATCTTCAATAGAACTTCCGTCTTTAGATGATAAATCTTGTTGTACATTAAGATCATTTTCATCAGATTCTTCTTCTTCTATTAAACCAGAGTCCATTGCTTTTCTAAAACTTTCGCTTCTTTGAATTTTTTCCCCTCTTATATCATCGACAGACAATGAAGTTGGCGAAACTGGACTGTTGCTCTCTCCTACGTTGGAATTAGGGATCTGGTTAGTTTCCTGAACATTTAGTTTTATATTGATTGACTTACTAAAGGAGGGGTCAGACGAACTACTGTCTCTTGAGCTTTGTTGATTTTCAATCATATTAGTTTCAATTTGGCCATTACTAGAGGACTGTGGACTTAATTTGCCTGACGCACTAGTTCCTTTATTTAAGTCGTTTATTTTGGCATCTCCCTCCTTAGAGTCTTCTTTTCTACTGGGACTAACAACACAAATGGAAGGGGGATCTTTAGTTTGATTAATGACGGATTTTAACTTGCTTTTGAAGACTGAGGTAGGTTTTTCTGTTGACTCTTTACTTTTTGAGTCTGACGACAACGATCGAGAATCAACTGATAAGCTCTTTTCTAATTTTTTAGGTAATAGCACCGAGCATTCACTAGATCGATCAGACGAGTGAACACTATCTATTGAAGTACCTTTAATTTTAGATTCTTTAGTTTGGGATTCCATTTTTTCTTTTTCTTCCTTTACTTTTAAGAGTCTTAGTCGAGCAAAGAGAGGTAAACCTGCTCCAATAACTTCTGGCTCTTCCTGAGATTTACTGATTTCATCCTTTGTGCTTTCGTGACTAACAGACATTGAGAATTCTTTTAATCTCTTTTGTGATAAGCTCCTTTTAGATTTGGAATCTGTATCTGGAATTCTTTTATCCCTATCTTCCCTGTCTTCTTTCTCTTTAAGAAGTTTCAACCTCTGTAAGAGAGGAAGTCCTGCTCCGAGAACTCCTTGGTCGTCCACTGCCAATTTATTCTGATTTTGGGAATTGTTTTCATCACTGGTCACATGGGACATTCTTTTCAAAATTCCTCTTGAAATTTTAAAGGAGCCATCACTTCCTCCACTTCCCACCGTCCTTCCCAGTTTCCTGATTAAAATATATAAGTAAATATATATTAATAAATGTCAAATAACTTTTGCTAATAAATGAATATTGCATACTCAATAAGTATTGTAACAATTTGGATTTGTAATAATTTGGATTAAGTTCCTTACCAAACTGAAAAAAAATTAGAATTTCGTAAAAATATTAGTAAATCACCATGCAAAAACAAAAGATTTTTAAGGGAAAAATAATTATTAAATTACTAATCTAGTCACTGCTCTACTTTGCTTAGTGAACCAAGTTTAAAAATTTAAAAACTAATCTATTTGTAATGTAAAAAAAATACTAAAATATAAAAGCCTAACTCAAAGATTATACTGTAGGTGTCAATATTTATATTACATGCGCAAATATATATATATATATATAGGTATACTTTTCAGGGTATATATATTACGAGAGTATCTATCTGATATATATGAGGGCTACTTATCTCTATGAAGGTATGATAGTATATAATATTATATATATATAATATTTATATATATATATATATATATAATATATATATTATCTATATATAACCTATAGTATACGTCACCGCAAAAATAATTTGTATCGGTCGAAGGAAATAACAAATTACAGACACGAGAGGAATTTATTTAAGCTAACATTTGAAATATAGTATTTATATTCATCACTTAGCATTTTGCCATTTATCCCTTGGATTTAGGCATAGCACACAGGTTTAGGTTTAGGCATAGATTTCGCCAGTGAGGTTATGTAGTTGTGATCCATGCTTATCCAAAAGAGTTTTAGCGATTCGATAAGACGCTGTATGGATGAGGTGGCTGCTGTTGCTAGGTGTTGTTTCACGTATGGAAAACAGTTTTATATTGGATTAAGGTCAAGGCTGTTCCCTGGCCAGTCCAGAATGGCAATATGGTGGCCAGCAAGGTAGTC
>JABUQX010089870.1:0-22669 GCA_015478945.1 Trachelipus rathkii
TTATATATCTCTCCTCCTGTATAATATATATATAGTATATATAATATATTATTTATATATATTAATATATATATATATATCTATATATATATTATATATATATATATTTAAATACTTCCATATTTTCCTTCCATTATTCTTAGTATTTTATGTTATATTCTTTATTATTTTGAATTTCTTTTATTAAATATTCTTTGTATAAAATATTATTTGTTTGTCATATATATAGTTGGGGTGATTGGGGAAGTTCGAGTCGAAAATTTTGCTCTAAAATTTGAGCTCCACCACATATGTGCTTTCTTTCCTTGTGTTTATGACTTTTAATGCGGTTTAAAAACCGTTTATTTAATGGTTGGTTCATTTTAACTATTTTTGTTTATTTTTTGCATAATCTTTTAATATTTACATTGCCAGATATTTATATGACCAAATGTCGCAAAGATTTGAATTTTACGCAAATTATGAAATTTGCCAAAATAGATCGTTTTATATGTTAATCGTGGCTGAGCACGAGTGCACGAGGCCCGTCGCCTTGCTGAATATATATATATTCTATAATATTATTATTATACTCTCATATATGAAGATAGAATCCAGAAGATAAATCAAAACATGAAAACTATTTCTATTGAGAATATAATTATATATATTATATGTATATTAATATATATATTTTATTATTATAATATTATATTATATATATCTATTATATATTATATATACTATTAGTTATATTATATATTATATATATAATATTTTATATATTATATCTATATCATATATATAAGATGATAAAGAAATAACATTATTAAGATTATTGTTATTTTTTTAACTCTGGTGCATAAGTATTAAATATTTTTGATAATTATGTGAGACCCCTTTGCTAAAATACCATCATTAGGAAATTAATTATTTATTTCCATTATATTTCCTATATAGGAAATTATAAAAAAATTTTTTAAACCCATGCTTTGAAAAAGAGTTTCGTCACCCCCTTTCCTTAGTATTCACAGATGCCAGAATTTCACTAACCTATTTTTTGACAGAAACATAATATCTTCCTCTATATTCATAAAGAAAATATTCAGTTACTTAACATAATTCTTGCTAACTTCCTATTGTTAAGTTTCTTTAGTAAATTGTTTTTCCCAGTTTATTTGTGTGCTATGGTGTATCAATAATTTTTAAATATTCATAAAAATTGTAAAATAAAATATTATTATTTTTTTTGAAGTATAACCGTTGACGTTCACACCCAACCACAACCACCACACCAACACACCAAAACAAAACACCAACCACACACAACACCACAAACACACCACACACACCACAAACTAAATCAAACCACAACCACACACACACACAACACCAACACACCACACACAACACACACAACACAAACCACACAACCACACAACCACAACAACACACACACCAACACACCCACCACCCACCACACCACACACACACACCACACACACCCCACATACATATATATTATATTATTATATCTTATTATATATAATACTATATATACATATATATAGTACAATAATTATATATATAATAAATATTTATAATAACTAATTTATATAAGCTAGTTAACCAACCAGGTGTAGCAAATGTGATATATATAGAAAATAGGATGAATTATTTTATGTGAGATATATATATATATAGCTATATATTTATATATATATTATTATATACTATATATATATATCTATATATATATATATTATATTAATATCTAATATTATATATAAATTATATATTATATAGAGCAACGTGTACATCGATACATCGTAGGTCGGATGGCCGTGAAGGTTCATATTTTATTATATATATTATATATATATTATATATATATTAATATATTATTATTATATATATATATATATATATAGTATATAATATATATAGATTATATAATATATATTATATATACTTACTTATTACTTATTATATTATTATAGATACTTATATATATATTTATATGGGCCTATTATATAACATATATATATTCTTATAATATATTATATATATTTAATATATATATATAGTATTATATATATAGTATTTATTATATTAGTTATGTATTACATATATATATTATTTATATAGTATATATATATATAGTATATATATTATAATAGATGTATATATATATATTTATTATAAGCTATATATAGTATTTATATTATTGTAGGACCGCCTGAACGTCGAAGTTATAATATGTATATATATTATATATATTATATTATATATTATCATATATAATATATATATATAATATATTTAGTTATATTTATATATATTTATTATTATATATATATTTATTATATATATATATATATTATATTATATATTATATATTATATTATTTATATATATTTATTATATATTATTATATCTCTATAATTTATATTCATATATATATTATTTATATAGATATATATATATTTATATACTGACTTTAGTAGTATAATTATATTTATTTATATATATATATTATATTATAATATATTATATATATATTAGGCTAGGTTACCCTAGGCTGTTATAAGTTAGGTTAGGCTAGATTGTCATGCAGGTTATTTGATTAAACCATTTTTTTTTATGAACTAAAAAAACTTATTTTTTCTTTTTCTAATAAAGTATAAATATGTTAAATGAAAGATTATGCTAAGTAAAAACATAGTGTACGATGGGAGGAAACTTTAAATTAAAACATTAAATAAAATATTA
Source organism: Trachelipus rathkii (assembly GCA_015478945.1). Classification (NCBI taxonomy): domain Eukaryota; kingdom Metazoa; phylum Arthropoda; class Malacostraca; order Isopoda; family Trachelipodidae; genus Trachelipus; species Trachelipus rathkii. The sequence continues at coordinate 2,752 of JABUQX010089870.1, forward strand.
TATAATATAATAACTATATTTTAATTATTTTTTTTTGAGTTAGAAAATTGCTACTAACTATACAAGCGTTTAATAACTTTAATTCAAGTTATGGATAAATAGAGAGAGAAATAAAGCAACGTTTTTGTTCGAACTTTAAATATTACCAATTAACAGGTACACATTTCTCATTAATTTTTGTTCATAATTTAAAATACTTGTGTTAACATCGAGGAAATTTATTCCAAATATATCAATATATATATATATATATATTATATATTATTATATATAATATATTATATATATATATTAGTTATATATACTATAATAATATAATAATATATTATTATTATATATTTATTAATATATATATCATAGAAGGTATTGACTCTTTGAGGTACAGGCTTCCGTAGTTAGTGCTCTGCTTTATTATTATAATATTTTATATATGTATATATTATATTATAATATATAATATATTATAATATATATATTATATTATATATTTATATATATAATTATATATTAATATATATTAGTGATACACATGAGAGTGATTTTCGCGGGAGGCCGGTTATTCAATTTATTATTTCGCGGAGAAGAAATTAGTCCATTTAATTCTAATTTACATCAATTATATTCTTATATTTATTATATACATATATATATTATAATAATATTTATTATATTATATATATACTATATATATTAGATATTAGTATATATATATATATTTATTTACGTATGAATATTTCATTATATTTGATAAATACTATACTTTATATGGGAACCTTTATCTCATTAACTTTAACCTCTAAAACTTCAGAAATTTTCTTTTCACATTATCTTATTTTTTACAGCATTAATTAAGAGATATATTTTTATATTTTTATATTTATTACTATTATTATTATTTTATATATATATTATATATATATATAGTATATTATATATATGATATATATGATTATTTTTTTATTTATTTAATTATTTATTTATTGTTCCAATAGCCTTTATCTGAGGGTTAATTCGTCGGGAAGTTATGTGTTTGTTTCTGACCAGTGGAGGTGAAGAATATGTAGCTGTAGCAGCCTTTGCTTCCAGAGCGAGTGACGGAATGCTTGCACGTTAGGGTGTCCAATCCTAGTACGCGGCTTGCCATGCGAGAAGCATGGAGAGGTGATTTGTTCTCTTGTGATGACGTTTGTTGTATGTGTGGTTGTTGTGATGTGTGTGGTATTGAGATTAGATTAACTACACTATGCCGCGTAATGCCATTACTAATATTGAAAATTTGACTCTTACTAACGACAATTTTTTGTGTCGTTCACGGGCCGAATAAACTCGACCATACTGGCGGATCTGTTATTAAGTGAGCTTAAAAAGGCTCGCATTACCCACGTTATATATTATTATTATATATATATATATTAATTTATATATATCTATATTAATATACTTATATATAATATATATACTTTATATATATATTCTATATATTATATATATCTATTACTATAGTATTATATACAGTATATTATATTATATTAGGTATTATAATATATTATATATATAGTTATATTTAATTATATATATATATATATTATATTATATAGATTATATATATACTATATATATATTATATATATATATAATATATATATTTATATATATATATATATATAATATATTATATTATATATATACTTTATATATTAATCTTATTATTATATACTATATACTAATTATATTATATATATATATCTGATATATATTTTCTCAACATTCTTCACTAATTAATTGAAAAATTTTTGTTTAATGTTCTTTAATTAAATTAAAGTAAATTCTATTAATTAAATTATTATTTTCCTATATAACTAAATTAATTAAATTAATTAAAATTAATTACATTGTTTAATTAGTTAAATTAAATTAATTAATTGAAAATAATTAAATTAATTAATTAATTAATAATTTTAGCTATAAAAAAGGAATACAGCTCCTTGAATAGATTTTAGCAAATTTAAATAATGCTCAGTTGAATGACAAAATCATTCTTATATCAGAACTTCTGTCATTTGGTTCAGAGATGTTGAAGAAATGAATCCAATCCTGATTGTTGTCACCAACTCCCCGCGGTGGTTTGATTTTTAAAGTTTATATATTATAAGGCCAGGAATGATATTGAAGCTGGTCTTGGTGCCTTTAAAACCAAGACTAGCTGTTTTGGTTGATTATGTTGCAGCATTATGAGCTAGGTAAATGTCACCATTGTTGATACACGACAGGACCAGAGGATGAACTTCATCTCTTTGAATTTCCAAGTATTTTCTGATATTAACCCTTCCAAAATACGAGTAATTAAGTTATGCAGATACGCCCTCATTTTTGACAGTTTGAAGATCATACAGGTTGATGAAAAATAAAACTGAGTAATCTAGTAACTTAAAATGGAAAGATAGCATATTTTTTTATTTCAAATTTTGGTTCTCACAAATTTCCAATTTTTGCCCAGCTTGGGTCTATGATTTAAATTTTAACGGTTACTAGTCCTCCATCGATTATTGAAAACATTGCTAGAAATCATATTTAATGAGTCCGCTAGTTACATTTTACTTGCAGCAGTCAGTTAGTTCATGATACAATTTTGCTAGTAAGTATTCACATCTCTATCATTCAATTTCAAATTCAATCATATGTTTATTTTTCCATATTATATTTTTTGTGTACAGTATTTGTTGTAAGACTGTTGCCTTTAAACACTAATTACTGTGCTGCTTGTTACAGAACCATCTTGCCAACGGTTATATGATTGTAGTTGTGGAAGTTCGAAAGTCCAATTTACAAAGACAATGCATACAAGTGGCCGAGCACACCGAGTTCAATTTCAATTATGTACGATACAGCTGTATACTATATAAATTTATATATATATCTATATATATATTATAATATTATATATTATATATATATATATTATAAACCTATGTATATATATTTTAGTTATTTATAATATACATATTAAGACCTTGTATATAATTTTATATTTAAATTACATTTAAGACCTTGTATATATTTATATATATATATATATATGATATGTATATTTTTATAATATTAGTATTATATATATAATTTATTATAATATATTTATATATATATATATATATACTTATATATATATATTATTATATATATATTTATTGTATTATATTTATATATATATTATATATATATACCTTAAATCTTAAATAAACTTATTTATATATGTAATATATTATATTAATGTTACATTACACTTATATTATATTAAATTAATATATTTATATTATAGATATATTTACTATTTATACTATTATATACTTTATCTATTATAATTTATATATTATATATTTATATATATCATATCTATTATATATTATATATATATTATAGTATATATTATATATATATATTATATATATGTATATATATTAATATATATATATATATATATATATTATATATCTTATATATATAATATATATATATATATATATATATATATATTAATTAATATATATATAATATATATATAGTTATTCGACGAGAGATTCAGTTTGCACTGGAAATTTTAACTTTGTTTGAAGAGTTGAATTTTAGATCTACAGGATTTCAAAACTAGAAAAGCTCCGACTGAAAATAATGATAATCAATACACGGCTTGATCATAATATATAATATAATATTACATATATATATATATTTATATATATATAATATATAATAATTACTATATATAATATATATATATATATATATATATAGTATATATATTCTATATAATATATATATATATATATATTATATATTATATAGCTATATATTATAATATATATTATATTATATATATAATAATATATCTATTTTATTATTTTATATATAATTATATTTTATATATTATATATACTTAATTATTAATATATATATTATATATATATAATATATATAATACTATATTATATATTATATAATATATTATATACCTATATATATATTTATATATATATATATATATATATTATATATTATTATATATATAATATATTATATTATATATATTACTATATATATATATATACATATATATAATATATAATTGTGAGTAGAGCTAATAGACCATATCGAAAACTTTGATGTGGTTGCAGACGCCAGGTGCGGTGGGTTGCCGGTTACACACATCAGTCGTACCGTTCGGTGCGCTGGTTGCGGACGTGGTGCCGCATTTGAATAGAGTGCAGTAGCGATGCGGTGACAGAATGATTTGCTGTGGTGCCGAGTGCGTGGATGGCTTAACTGGCTGCAGTGCGGTGCGGTGCGTGCGGGCTGTGCGGATGCGGTGCGTGCGGGTGCGCAAAATTCCGGTGCTCGGCCAACTTTACAGTTCGATGTGAATGGACAAAGAATTAATTTAAAAACTTCTCAATAGATATCTTTCTTCTTTGTTTGTTCAGGCTTCTCATTTGATTTCCTTTCCGGTCGGGGGTATTATTTTTTAATGGTGGTATTCCGCAGTTTGTTATATACCCAACTATATTTTTTTTTAATTTTATCTTCGTCAAGGCATCAATGATTTTTCTCATCATTGACCACCGTACGCTTGCGTTTCTCTATTTTGAAAGGCAGTTTCTCTCAACTTCGAATAACAACTGCTAGGGTGACGGTTTTGGCGGAAACTTTTTGATTAAATGATGAGTAAAGGAATTTATCTCTGCGATTCGAACATTGACTCCGCGTCGCTGGTACAATGACGGGAGTTTATCAACTAAACCTCGCATATCCATTAAGGTTGTTTTCAAAAGCCTCAAAATTCAGTTCTTTATTTACCTACTCGAAAAACTTTCACTCAGCTAATAATTATATCTTTATTGAAAAACACGCACTAAACTTGTCCTTGTTATAATATTCTTGGAATCTCTTTACTTTTTTTTGATCTTGCTTGGTCTCTTTCTCGTTTTGAGATCTTGCTTTCGGAATCTCTTTCTCTTTCTCCGATCTTGCTTGGAATCTCTTGTCCTCTTTTATTATCTTGCTTGGATCATCCTTTTCTTTTCTTGATCTGCTTGGAATTCCCTTCTCTTTTCTGATCTTCGCTTGAATTTCCTTCTTATTTCTTGATCTGTGGATCTCCTTTCTCTTTCTTGATCTTGCTTGGAATTCCTTCTCTTTTTCTTGACTTGCTTGGATTCCTTTCTCTTTCTTGATCTTGCTTGGATTCTCCTTTCTCTATTTATTATCTTGCTTGGAATTCTTTCTCTTTTCTGATCTTGCTTCGGAATCTCTTTCTCTTTTCGTTGACTTGCTTGATCTCCTTCTCTTTTCTTGATTCTTGCTTGGATCTCCTATTCTCTTTTTTGATCTTGCTTGGAATCTCCTTTCTCTTTTTTGTCTGCTGGTGATCTCCTTTCTCTTATTCTCGTTCCTCTGCTATCTCTTTTCTTGATCTTGCTTGGAGTCTCCTTTCTCTTTTCTTAGATCTTTTGAATCTCCTTTTCTTTTTTGATCTTGTTGAAATCTTCTTTCTTTTCTTGATCTTGTTTGGAATCTCCTTTCTCTTTTCTTAATTTGCTTGTTCCTTTCTCTTCTTATCTTGCTTGGATCTCCTTCTCTTTTCCTTGATATTGACTTGGAATCTCCTTTTTTCTTTTCTTGGATCTTGTTTGGATCTTCTTTCTCTTTTCTGATCTAAGGCCTTGGAATCTCCTTTCTCTTTTCTTGATCTTGTTTGGAATCTCCTTTCTCTTTTCTTGATCTTGCTTGGAATCTTCTTTCTCTTTTCTTGATCTTGCTTGGAATCTCCCTTATCTTTTCTTGATCTTGCTTGGAATCTCCTTATCTCTCTTCTTGATCTTGCTTGGATATACATATTCTCATTTTCTTCGCTCATCGCGCAAAATCCCGGCATAGCTCTCGAGAAATCGTCACTTATCATCTTTATCTTAGACCTCCTAGCTTAGGAAGAATCCTCCTCTTCTCATTTTCTTTAGATCTTGATCTGGAAACTACGTATCTCTTATCCTCTGATCTTGCTTGGCTCTCCTTTCTCTTTTTCTGTGATATCTTTGCTTGGATCTCCTTTATCTTTCTTATATATGCTGTGGAATCTCCTTTCTCTTTTCTTGATCTTGTTTGGAATCTCCTTTCTGCTATTTAATCAATTGACTTGCTTCGGAGTCCCGTATTCTCTTTTCATTGATACTTGCTATTAGAAAATACTCATTGTATCTCTTTCTTGTACTAGATTGGATTTCTTTTCTTTTTTAGATCTATGCCTTGGATCTACTCATTCTTTTCTTATCTTCGATGTTACTTCTCGTTTTACTTCTGAATTAACTTCTGGACCCCTGCTTTCCTCTTTTCTTGATCTTCCGAGCATAAAAGTCTCTTTTCTTGATCTTGTTTGGAATCTCCTTTCTCTTTTTTTGATCTTTGGAATCTTCTTTCTCTTTTCCTTGATCTTGTGGAATCTTCGATACCCTTATCTTTTACTTAGATCTTGCTTGGGATATCTCCTTTCCCTATTCTTGACTGTTAGGTAATCTTCTTTCTCTTTTACTTGAATTTCTTGGGGAACATCCTTCTCTTTTCTTGTATCTGTTTTTAAATCTCCTTTCTATTTCTTGATCTTGCTTGGAATCTCCTTTCTCTTTTTTTGTTCTTGCTTGGAATTCCTTTCTCTGTTTCATTGATCTTGCTTCGAATCTCTTTTCTCTTTCTTTGATGTGCGTTATGAATCTACAATATTTTGGCCTTAACTCAAGAGGAATATCTTTCTTCTTTCTTTCTTGATGCAATGTCTTTCTCTTTTCTTATCTTGTCTAGCTTCTCTTTTCTCTTTTTGATCTTGCTTGGAATCTCATTTTTTTTCTTGATCTTGCTTGGAATCTCCTTTCTCTTTTCTATATCTTAATAGAAATCTCCTTTCTCTATTTCTTGATCTTGTTGGATCTCCTTATCTACCTTCTTCTTGATCATATGCATGGAATGTCGTTTGTTCTCTTGTCTCCAATTTGGAGTCTACCCAATTATCTCCGATTTGGAGTCTCCTTTTTCTTTTTGGAGGTGTAGAGCGGAGCCGTGAGTCGGAGCGGAGCCGACAAGCCGGAAGCCGGAGCGGAGCACGGGCCGGAAAGCCGGGCCGGAAGTCGGAAAGATCGGCATAATGTATTGGGTGCGCATTTTAGCCGAAATGTACCGGAACTGGGAGCCGGAATTTATTTTATATAAAATTAGATTTGGAACTGATCGAAGTGGAGCTGAAGTTATTTTAAAATGATGATGAACCTATGCGTCTCGGAACCAGCAAAAAATATATATACTGTTCCGCTGCAACCCCAAAATATTCTTCGAAATTTCATGATCTATATTGTTTGATCAATGTAAAGTTCTTCCGAGTAAAATAATTATTTTTATTACTGACTTAGGATCTGTATGGATTTTGCCAACTATGCTCACAAGGTAATTATGAAAAAACGTGTAATTAATGTATAAACAAAGTAAAATTCCTGAATATCTAGAATGGGGCTATATTGCAACACTGTGTTGTTGTAATTTCTAAATAATCATCACACTTCAATTAAATAATATAAATTAAATAATAAATAAATAAATAATCAAATAAGATAAATAAATATAAAAAATAATAACAAATAACACAACTGAATAAAAAATAAATAATTAATAAACAGTCAGGTAGTTTCGAAAAGACTACTTAAAGATACCAAAACCTCACGACTTTGAGAAGGTAAGGCCACCCTCTAGCTCCTTCACTAATGATCTCTCCAAAGTTCATTTAAAAAACAGGACTACTTATGTACCTCCATTTCAGTTTATTTAGTTGCATGTTTACAGAATCATTATACGATTTCGAGATATGTCATGTTGTTTAACATAGTTTTGAATTATGTGACGTATATACATAGTATCAATTGAGTATTTTAGTGGAGCGGTCCAAACTTTTGTCACATGCCGTAACAACCTTTACAGTTAATTTGCACACCTTAAATTCAGTAAACATTTTTTACAAGTCAATCGATGGCAGCAGAGCCCTTTTCAAGGAAGGTGTACTTGGTACTAGTTGTTCACTTTGGTTAGAGAAGAAGCTAGAATAAAAAAGAGCAATCTCACATTCTTTACACCCGACAGTTTCAATCATGGGATTAATAGTATATTAATAATATATATATATATATATATATTATATATATTATATATATTATATATAACTATATAAATATTTATATATAAATTAATATATATATAATTATATATACATAATAAAATTACTTCAATAATAATATATATATACAAATCTATATAACCCTATATATATATCGTGATACTCTACTATACCACTAACCTATATATATAATCCATATATACTAATTAATTACATAACTTATATAATAGATACCATATTAAATAGACAGTAAGTGAGAAGAGTAATTGGGGATACTACAATGAATGCACGAACCAGTGAATTCGTAGCAATAATATATTCGAAATGAAAGTTGGTATAATTAATTCAAATATTCTAAAGAATATTGAACATTATAATTATAGTATAAAAATGTATGTTATCTAAAACACTAAAATCTTGTTTGATATTTTATAATTAATTTACAAATAAGTCTTGAATATAATACAACTTATATCTATTATTAACAGGTATGAAACTACTTGAAATTGTCTTGGGCACACCGGGGCGGAATCGGCACAAATTTTTAAGAGTCGGTTTAATGTGATGAAAGATAAGTATTTAAAATGCTGGGAAAATTCTCAGTTAATTGCACGAATACATTACTATTGTATTTAGTGGGACTAATCACACGTAATATCATATCTCTAGGAGTTTTTTCTTTATCTTGATAGTTCACCTTACTTACACAGTGCCGGTTATTTAACCATTATTCGCTAGTAATCAGGGTTTACTCAGATTTTAATATATACAGCTGTCGATATTAGAGAGAACTCCAGTAAAATATTATAACAATTATAGTACATAATAATATGGAATAAAACTATTGTTGTAACTAACTATTAATAACAATTAAATTATAATTATTTATAACATAATATAGTATAGGTTCTCAAATATTATCGGGAAATTGGACAAGCAATTTAGATGCGCCCTTTTAGATTAAAATTATTAAAAATCTTATCCAACAGTTTTTTGAGATGAGGAGAGCCACGCTTGTGTTTGCGTTAAGTCAAATGAATAGCACGTATTTGGAGATTGTATTATAATAACACTCTGAAACTCGCAATCTCTTTTTTTTTTTTAATTAATGAAATGCTTCTCTATATACACTATATGGCATTTTCGAACATAAAATTATTAAAGAAAATATTTATTATAAATAATATTTGTAGGAATTTTCCTTCTCAAATAAATATTCTTCTACAAACGATAAATACTAAAAATCATAGAATATATACTGGGAGAAATTATTAAAATAACACTTTTGTTATATACGAGCCTTTTATAATTGTTTTACTTTTTGGCCGGAAAATTATTGGCGCCAAATGGTGAACACTTTAGAAGTCGAAAATAGAAAACCTATGTGACAATGGATTGAATTTTACATGTAATTAGTATGTATTTTTGTTCGTGCTGAATCTGCTTAAGTTGCAATCGAGTTGCAGTTTTTATTAATCCTTAATTCAACATTAATTGAGACGTGACATTGTCTACAAATTTATACAATATTTCTATCCTCTTCATATCCAGTATTCATATTATGGGTTAATGTGATTCCCCTTCAGCGGTGTAATATTTATTTGATCTACTCATGTTAAATAATTACTTTTAAAAACATTTTTTTTATATATCATTTCATGAAAGTAGATTTTTTATATAAAGGCAAATATATGAGGTAAAAAATAGTTGCTATTATCAGCAAATGTATAATTGAAATTGGCTAAAAAAAAAAAAAAAAAAAAAAAAAAAAAAAAAGAAATAAATTCATTAAGATTCGCCGCATTAATGAGAATATAAATTCATACTTAGACCTTCTGCTACTTGTTTGACAGACTATTCTAGACCAAAGAGATATACTTCGGTGTTCACTTGGTTCAGTAATACATAAGGATCTGTTCTTCTAGAATAATTTCATTTTCTTTCGTACGGACGGGTTAAGTCACTGTGATTGATCATTTAGATTTTCTCCTGGGATACTTTTTACTTCGAATGATTCATTTTGCTATAATATTTCCTAGAGTGAATATACATAGAAGGATATACTGTACTATTTGCTATACTTTTATGTTTTGTTTTATATATCTTTGTTATATAGATATAATGCGAATATTTTAGATAAATTTTGATAATCAATATTGAATAATATATTATATATTAGTATTATCTTATAGTATTATACTAAGTAAGACTATATATATATCATTATAATATTATATACGCGGTGATTTGGTTTTTTGTGATTCTATTTTTTATGGCTGCGGAATTGTGGTCGATCTATAAGTTGTTGGAATTGAGGTAGAGGGGTTTAGGTGGATGTGTTATGAAGGGGGTTGTGTGAGATTAGTAATGGATAGAGTATAGTTGATGTAGTGATGAGGGAGTCGAGGTGGAAATTATTTTAGATGGTGTGAGCAATGGACAGTGTTCTGACGTTAGATATTAGGTATGAGGTTGGAGTTATGTGTAGAGAAGGTAAAGCTGGATTATGCAGTGATCTATATGAGCTAGTCGCTCTGTGAATGACAAGAAGGGTGTGGTGCAATTAAAGTCCTTGGGTGCATTGTAGTACTAGTTCTTGAATGGTCTTAGGTCTTATGGTCTTTGGAAATAGCGGTATAGATTAAGGTGACATTGTTCATAGAGATAATCTTAGGGGCTTGTAGTTGTGAGAGAATTGATAAATGAGAATGCATGTTTGGGATAGTAGTGCCGGTGTAAGAAGGAGGTAAATGATGAGAATAAAGGAAATACGTTGAGATGGTTTGGTAGTTAAGATATGGATGATTAGTCGGGTTGGTTAAAACGGATGTATATAGTGGTGAGATGTGTTAAAATCGCGCGGGTCTAAGAGGGAAGAAGACTCATGCGATAGCACGCTCAGAATTAAATCAATGTATATGTGCATAGCTCAGAGTGAGTCAGAATTTGCGTTTGTCGAGGCGAGAAGAAAAGTGACTTCAAGTTCGAGAAGATGAATTTCGGAGGTATTATTAATGAGGGGGTTATGTGTGGGCTTTTAGCCAGGGCATGATTCCACATTGACAAAATACCAAAAAATACCACATTGCAAAGTTTCGCGTGTCTCATGAAAGACTACTGAGGTGTGAATTTTCTGACTACAGCGTAGTTTCTCTACATAGTATAACGGAAACGAGTAAGGGGAGATGAGTTTACTTTGGACTTGAACGCTGACAGCGATTTGATGTAGCATGACTTTTCTTGCGTTCGGGTTGGAATACTGGCTACGCACCATCACCCCCAGCAGAATCTTTTGATTCCACTTACACGATACGCCCTAACAATTTTTATATAACAGCTATAATTGAATAGTTTAGAGTACGGCAGAAGTAAATAATTTAGTATAATGAGATATTATATATATGGAGTATTATTCAGTTGCGAGCTGACAAAAGTATACTTAGCTCTAAATAAAGTATATGTAGTTACAAGTGATTTAGATTTAGAAGTGTGTCTATACTTAGTGACTTATTGGTTGACTAGTAGTTTGCTGAGTAGTTCTTAGTGTATTGTAAATATTGTAAAAACTGTTAAATGATTAGTATTAAGAATTAGGTAATATTTTACCTATATATAGGAAGTAGTATTTAATTTGTTTCAACAATCATTCTTCAATTCAACTCTTCACTCGAATAGTCCTAGTATTGATAAGTGGTTGGCTGCTGCCGCTGTTTTTTATTAACCCTCGCAGTATGTTAGTAATTTTTAAAAACATCTTTCAAATTGTTGAAAATAGCAGCTAAAATTTAATAATCCTAACAAAACTCACTTGCAGCTGTGCTTTTTTGGGTTTTATTAGGTGCTTTTTTTTTTTTTAAATGCCAACCCTGCTTATGTTTATCCCTAATTTTATTTCTTGAATCTCATACTCAACCAATAGGGTTTTTTCAAAGTATTAAATATTAGGTAATTAATTGTGCATCGACGATTTGTTCTTAGAATGTTAAGAGTGCTGACATTTATTAGGCAACAAACTACGTGGAGCTCAGAAGCTTATCTGGTAAAATTTTAATGGGATGCATATCTTTATGTCGTAAATGTATAATTATCATCCCCATTAAAGAATAATGGAAATAGAGAATCTTTTTGATGATACAGGAAAATATCCAATCAAGAGAATTGGGACTAAAATTTTTAACTTTACCAGGGATTTATCGAGATAAATATATCTAACACTAGTAATAGGACTTACATCAGAATGAAATAGGGGCAATTCCCGTAAGGTTGAGTTTAAAGAAATTGCGGAATAATTCTGGAGATATTGGAAAGTCCTCCTTAAATTACGTCCATTTCGCTTAATTGGGGGATCAGTTTAGCAGGAATAAGAAATAGGTCAACAACATTAGAAATTCGTGATTAGAGATGAATGATAATGAGAAACTACTATTCATACAGTGCTACAGATGGCTAGTTTAGAACGTATTTGGTTTTGCCAACACGATATCATGCTGCGATAACGGTTACGGTGTTGACTCTTCAAGAATTTTATGCCTGAAAACATTGGTATACTTTATAAGATCAATTAAGTCTAGGTAGATAACGTTTCCCTGTAATTATGCTTATTTGCATCGCTAGGTATATTCTGATATTTCAGAGGATAAGGGACTAATTAGTGAGTGAGTCATCAAATTTCGACATAATGTTTGACATCACTCAAATCTCAGTTCTGGTGTAAAGTTCTGGAGCATCCGTCAATCAATGAATAGAGATGACCAGACATTCGAAATATTTATACTTGAAGTTGATTATATGATAAATAGAGATGAAGAAATATTTAATCTCCTTTCGAATAGAGTCTGGAAGAGAATTTATGCGATAATTGTCGGGATTGTAATGACCCTCTGTCTCCTGGAAAAATATGGATACAGATCTGGTCTTATCTTCAGAATCTTCTGCTATGAGGATGTTATCTGATTTAAAACATTGGACATTGGATAGTGCAGTATTTGTATAAAGATATGAATAATTAATGTTGTTTATTTTCCTATGAATTCTGTCATTTAGATTTTAAGTGTATTAGATTACTCATTATGATAGGTCTCTTATTTTAAAATAATATATAAGGGTTCAAAAATGTTAGTAACCTATTATTTCCTGTAACTTACCTATCTTTCAGGTACTATATTCATATGTGGTGTATATGTTAATTTTATTCTTTATTTATATAATTGATTTTAAATAATGTTTATTTTATAAAATTGTAAATATATTTGATGCTAAAATTTTATATGTTAACGATTATGTAGTTTACTTATGTTATTAAGGCTTTAAAATAAAAAAATTTTGTTCTTTTCCTGTTTTATCCAAGATTATTTATACTAAATATAAATATATCATTATGATTCAATAGATTCAATGATAATAGATAATAGATCAATAGATGAGAACTGGTTAGGAGGGCGTGGTTTGATTTACTGACTTAATGATTTACGCTTTAGGGTATGTAAAACATGAACAATTTTAGTAAATGAAATACTCTTTAACCTGAATTAATAGATCACATGATCAATAGATCAATAGATATGAAGGGGTGGGGAGGTAGGTTTGGGTTGCTTTGATTTACTGATTTACTGATTTAGGGTAATGTAAAAATATTAAATTTTAGCAAAATTTGACAAGTCAAATGATCAATTAATCAATAGATCATTAAATCATTAGATCACAACTGGTCTAGGAGGGTAGGTTGGGTAGATTTGATTAATGATTTACTGAATTTTAGGGTAAGAAACCACATGTTTACAATTTTAGTAAAAATTTGACCTTAAATCAATTAGATCAATAGATCAATAGATAATAGATCAATAGATATAGATATAGATAGGAAGTAATGTGGTTGGATGAATGGTAATGATTTACGATTAACGAAATGGGCTTTATCGAAACACCTTACTATAAAGTTGAAAGTGGTAAAGTGAACATGAAAAAGCTTAATTTCTTAAGTGAGCAAAAAAAGAGATTAGATAAAAGCTAATAAATTGCTGCAGGCAAATCGCTGGAACAGAACGTAGTTTCATTCTCCGTACCAGGATTCGTACCATGCAGCCATGCGTTCCTGTTGCTCGCCGACGCGCGCGGCCGTTCGCGCGGCGGATCGCGTGCGGCGCGGCTCCGGCGGCCCGGTCCGCGCCGGCGGGCGCGCGCTCGCGGCGCGGGGCCGCACGTGCTGCTGGTCAACTCGCCGCGGCTTGCGCGCCTTCGGCGCGTCGCCGCGATCGACCCGGAGGCTGATGCACCACAAACGACTCGCTCGAACGCGGCCTGGAACATGTAGTTGAGATCTTACATCTCTTATCAAATCATATATTTGAACACATATTGTTTTTATACCAGAATTATTTTATATCCAGCACAGCACTGCACCCGGATCCAGACATGCAAGCTGTCATCCTACTTCCTCGAGTCAGATCTTTCCATTTTTTTTCTTTAATTTTCATTTCAATCTTCTTATTCTCTTTGTTTTTACACTCTGGATCCTGTTTTCAGTCGAGACAACTAAATAGGGTCCTAAGACCCTACAGATTTATAGGCATACATAGTTCGAGATCTAACGAGCTCCGTAATCCTTATATAAAGACATCAACTTGTTGTGTATTAATCGACTGTTTATTAACTAAGCAAGCAGTGGCTCAGCACCAAAACTTTCACTTATATTCACATATCAATTATTTCTAGATATTCTATTCCTGAATCCTATTACAATTTACAGCAGATTACGAAACTTCGTATTTTTAAAGGGGGGGTCTGGTCCGCTTGCTGGGACCAGAAGGGTTGTACTTCCGTATACAGCGAAGGTACCTCCATCTAGAATCACTCCAAATTTTGTCACGATACATTAACTGTCTAAAATCAATGTAAGATAATCATTAATTGGACTTCATATACCGGATTCGAAGAAGAAACAATCGTGGAAAAGACAAAATATAATAATAAAATAAAATTAAAAATAAAATAAAAAAGAAAAAAAAATTAAAAAATAAAATTAATTAAATATAAAAATATAATTAGAAATAAATAATAATTAAAAAAACTTCAGAAGCTGAGCGAGAGAGCCGGAGCCGGAGTCGGCCGGAGTCAGAGTTCAGGAGTCGGAGGGTTGAGCTCAAGTCGGCTCGAAATTGAGATCATGCCGTGATCTCAATTTTCTTCGACTAATAAATGAATAATAATAATAATATAATGAATAATTAAGTGTATTGTGTATACGAGCGCCAGCGTAATAAAAAATAATAAAATAACAAAACATAGACAAACCTTCCGGTTTGTCTGTTTGTCGATGATAGCCTTTCTTGGATCATCCTCCCACTAAAGTCTAATATATTTATTCATTTATAGAGAATAGAAGTGTCTAATTAATGTACAATACTAACTATACGTATTATTATATTATATATATATATTTATATATATAGTATATATATATGATAGTATATAGTATATTTATATATATAATATATAATTATTTATGATATATATATTATATATTATATAATTATATTATTAATTATTATATACTTAATATTATATACTTAATATATATATATATATATATATGTTTAGGGTGGTGGTGTGGGAGTTATATATATATATATATATATATATATGGTATATAGTCAGGTGGCATATAGCGCAAGATGAAGCGCAGAAAGAGCAAAGCGGCATTTGCGCTTTAGGTTAAAAAATGTGCGATTTTGGTTTGCGCGAAATTTCGAAAAATGGGGTCTGCTTTTGCATTTGCGTTAAATAACAATTTTTTTAGATGCGTAAAAAGGCTTTATTTTGTCGCTCTTTCTAAATAATTGTTAACGTTATATAGCAAAAGCGCAAATTTGCACTCTATCTAAATAATGTTGTGCTTATATATATATATATATATATAATATATTATATTATATATATATATATTATAATATATAATATATATATATATATATTAACTATATATATATATAGTATATTAATTATATATATATATATATATATTATATATATATATATATATATATATATATATAATATTTATATATATATACTATAGCTATCAACTTGGAACTGGGAAGGTGAAAAATGTCTTCCAGTCATCATTTCGTTCATTGGCAATAGTGTGATGTCAAAGCAGATGAAAAGAGCACGTAAACGGAAAAATTAGTTTCATGTGCAGTTTATTTTGTCAGTCTTCACTCGACTCAGCGAGTGTGGCTAATTTATCAGTGTATTTTCCTTAATTTACTTCTAATTTTTTTATATATTTACGAAAGGATATTTTTACGTTAATTTCTAATCTTGCAAGATGTTTATATTAAGAAGGTTATTTTTATATTTTTTAAAAATTTGAAAAAGTTATATTTAATAAATAAAATAATTCAAGAGTATTTGAGGAATCTCCGTGGTTGTGTCGATCTCGTCAGATAGAGTGAGGCATTTGCCTGCTTAGAACGATGTTTAATCCCTTTTTTTTCTTAACAAATGAATGTTTTTTTAACATTCGATTTCTTTTACTATTTGTCAATTATCCCTGTAAATAAAAGTCAACTTAAAATTTTTATAATATTAAATTAGTTAGAAAAAAAAAGAATTGTCAATAAATTCCTTCAAAATTAGTAATTTAACTTATTTCCAATTAATTACATGCTTACCAGCAAAATATAATGATGGCAGAAAAGGGTTTCTAGTACACTCCCCGCATCGTGTGTACGATTTAAATTTATCCGTTTTCTTTTACTTATTTGCTGATTGCATATTTAATTCACTGTTAATAATAATAATAATATAATGAATATATAATATAATAATAAATTAATATAATAAGTACTGATATAATAATATAATAGACATATAATATATATACAAATGAACTAAAAATTGATATAAATATAACAATAATCACTCATAATTAAATATATTACCTCAATATATAATATAATAATAAACTAAAATTATAATAATCATATAATAATAATGATATAATATAATAAAATAATTTACAGATTTATAATTTATAACTTAATAAAATATTTCTACGATATGTGTAAATCTGCAAAGACGGTTATAGAAAAATTAAACTTTCAAAGAGATTTAAGATTTTTGATAAGAATTAAAAAGCAATAAATTTTAATATTTTGGTTTATGTTATGGCAATATCGTGTATGTCGTATATATATATTATATTATATATATATGTATATAATACTATATATATTATTATATATATATATATATAATATATATATATATTATATTATAATATATGATTATAATATAATATAATATATATATATATATATTATATTTTATTTTTTTATTTTTATTTTTTTTTACATGATACACACTCAAGGGGCAATGCCTTTTCAAAAGGAGTGGGCAAAAAATAATACATAATATAAAATAATAATAAAAAGAATTACATAAAGAAAAATAAATAATTAAAATAATTGAAAAGTAAACCAAACCGACCTTGCTAACGCAATTCTCAGGATGGGGTCAGACGCGGGACTTAATAGAGGAAAATTGAATATTGCAGATAAGAAGGCAAGGAGGTCCACAAAATAGATGTGGTGGAAAGGAAGGAGGTCCATTAAGAGTGATCTTGAGTCTCAGAATATTTCACGTGATAAAAAATGGAACAATTTCATGAGAAACAAGGGCACCTACGTTGTGTTAAGGGCGACGCAGTGGTGAAGGAATGCGAGAGTCATTCTCGCGAAGACCTGGCGAGTTTGTATATACCATATAGAAATAGAGATAGGAGCAATACGTCAGAGCAGAGAAGAGGTCAAGGGAGTCAGAAAGTATGGGACAGTTTATCCTTTAGCTTAGTTCACTCTTCCAAAGAGCCGTGGAACCGATCCACCCAATGTGGACATGTATTCATGAGGGGGAATAAGACATTTATTATAACTTGGAGTTATCGAGCAGAAGAAAAAATTTCACGCAATCTGAACGAGATATCCCCCACTTTTTTGACGCAATTTTAGCAATGATGTGATGTAGGTTCTCCAGATAATCACATTTATGTATTAGTCTGAATGTGTTATGTTGTTTACTATATGTATTAGTTGTTCTATATATATCTATATATTATATTATATATATATATATATATTTTAATATATATTTAATATAATTATATATTATAATATATATATATATCTATATATATTATAATCATAATATATATATAATTTAGTAGGATAGATGATTAGATAGATGATATAGATAGATTAATGTACGTAACTTACTTTCAACTAAACCAAAAAATATAAAATTTATTGTTTTTATTTATAATACAAACCTTTAAATTTTTCAACATACAAATTAAATATCTGTATATTATGCATGTTGATAAGATCACTCTAAATTGTATATGGAATTAACTCAGTCAACAGGAATGCTGTATAAAGCATACCATACCCTCATGTAAAAACCCTAGCTCATCAGACTGTTCCTTTACATTTCCAATTGATTATTTGCACCACCACCTTCCTTTCATTTCACAATTTCTTATATACCGTAACACTTTGCATTATCAGCTCCCTTTTCATTCTTTATATATCTCTTAATATTTAATCAGACACTTGTCCGGCTGCCTCAACCTACATAACTTTGCGACGAGATGATGCATTCACGACATAACTATTTCTGATTCTCTTTATCTCAAACTCTCCTTTCAATTTAACCTAATAAGTTAGTTAGATATCACATATACTCAGATTTGCCACCATGAATAGCCAAATCATCCGCATATATGGCCTATTATTATTATTCATTCTTCAACTTTCTTAGTTTCTATTACTTCATCCCTACTAATTACCTCATAATTCTTTCAAACCATCCACATATACAAATTTGAATAACCAAGAGAACGCTTCATTGGATAAAACTGCATAGGCTTCCTATTCTATATTATTGACCCGCCCCATATTTGTAATCCATAAACTATTCTTTCTTTTTCCCTATTTTTCTCAATCATTGTTTCAATGTAAAGATTTGATTCAAACATCCTCTACCATTTCACAAGTCTTTCATCAATATTCCTTCGTAGTTAATTTAGGATTCTCAAAGAACTTACGTACTTTTCTCACTCAATATATATTAAACTAATTTCCTATAATTCATACAGTTTACCATAATCTTTCCTTATATAAGAGGTTGTCCATTTACTTGTCCTCTCAAATCTTCTCGGAATATACTTCATAAAGTTTGTTCACCCCCCATGTTCAAATCCCCCCATATCACATCTGCTACTTGATCATATTATGGTAATTTAATCTATATTAGTATTACATTCTTCAACTTCTCACGTCTATCCATTAATCGTTCTTACTATGACTATCCCTAAAATAGCCTATTCTTATTGACCAAATCAACAGACCCATCTATCAATCTTGCATTACGCCAATGTTATGCAATTTTCGAAGTGTTCCATACATCAGACATTCATTCATCATTACGAAATATCCTATATCAGTATCTATGAATTTCTTATTCCTTATATATAGATATATATATATTATATTATAACTAATATATATTAGTATATATTAATTTTCATATCTAATATATATATTATATTATATATTAGTATATATATATTACATCATTATAAGTATATTATTAATATTAATATATATATATATTATATCTATATAATATTATATATAATTATATATATATATATATATA
>JABUQX010089871.1:0-12500 GCA_015478945.1 Trachelipus rathkii
AGGTAGTAACTCCTTCCGGTATTACGCAAAACTATTGATGTTTTATTTAATCTTTAATATAACGTAATAATAAAACATAATAATATATATAAATAACAAGGAGAGATTAATAATAATATATATAATTAACCTATATAATAATTTAATCACATCACACAATAATAATAATACTTAATTTGTAATTATTAAGTTAGGTATCTGGATCTAGTGGCATGGGAGAACTGGACTTTTTATGATTACACATTAATGGTGATACCCAGTTTAATTTTAGCACATTTTCCTAGTTATTTGTGTTGTGGTTGGTGTATTTAATCTTCACACATATTCTATTATTCAGTTCATCTCACTATCACACTATTATTGATTATCACTCATTCTGAGTATTTATTATTGATCATTATTATTAATTATTATTGCAATAATTATTGCAATAATTACTTTTCCTTAACATTATAGAGTTCATCTATTACTTTAGTTTTATTACCTAAGCATCGACTAGTTCGCAATTGGCTCCTTATTACCTTAGTAAACTAAACCTGTAGTTTATTATAATTACTATAATTGTATTAATAGATGTTATAATCGAGATTGTATATTTTGTAAGTCCCTCAAATGAAATTGCAAAAATTTAACTATTTTTTCAGATGTTTACGGAAGAAAACCAATATAATACTGTCTCTTTGAATATTGTAACCTCCTTCCCTTTTTAAAATTACAATGTAAATTTATATATTTTCTATAATTTTTAGGTATCTTTGTATATTATAACAGCATATTAAACTGTTGTTTGTGTGTGTTGTTGTTGTTGGTCTTTTATTGTTGTGTTCGGTGTTTATGTCTTATAGCATCTTAGGTGTCGGTGTTGGTGTTTGGTGTTTGGTGTTGGAATTATTATGGTGTTGAAAAATGGAAAGGATGTTGTTGTTGTTGTTGTTGTTGTTGTTGTGGTGCTGGTGTGGTGTTGGTGTTGGTGTTGGGTTGTTGTCTGTTATTAAATATATAACTATCAAATTATACAGATATTGTTATTTGGTCTATAACGTGGTGGTGGTGGTAGGGTGTTGTGATTGTAACTATACAAATTAAAATAATTAATTTTTAACAGCCATTTAATAATAAACACTCGTGCTGGCGTGAAATTGGATTTTTTTTTTTAAATTTAAATAAAATTTGCCTTAAATATTTTTGAACGAGTTATACTTATATTTTTGATTTGGGTGGAAGGATTTACTATATAATTATATAATAGCATAAATATATATAATATATAATATGAATAATATATATATAGTTATATAGGTATTCTTATTTAAATATTATGTGGTGAATTTATGAAGACAAGAGCTTTGATCTACACTACTTCTACCACTTGTAAATAGATTTTTTATTCGTAATACATGCGCCACTTTCATTATATTCCTATAGTGATTGAAGTTACTGTTTAGTGAGCCTGTATATCCTCACAATTCCATACGTATTATTATTATTTATTAGAATTCGGTTATTTATTTATGGGTTTATGGGAAAGAGTTCACGTCCTTATTTATCCTCTATGGTAAAGTGAACCCACTTATATACCCTACTAATGTCTCTGAGTGTATTATTATTTTACTAAGTCCAGTATACGAGTAGTCAACCCTACCAGCTACCCTGAGTCACTTAAGTATATACTAATTCTACAACTATATATATATTTATTATTACATGGTGAACTCTTAGGTAACGCTAGGCTATGACAGAGGCTAATAACTGCGTCCTTATATATTACTAACCCATTTTATATTCATACTAGAGCCACCTACTATAATTTTCACCATCTTTCCTATCGCAGACCACTAAACGTGTTATTTATTCCTCAAACACGGTAGAGGGGAGGAGGGGAGCTTCCGCACATGCGAAAGTCGCGAGATTCAATGTCCTTCAATTATTTCCACAGGAATTAGTTTTCTTCATTGCCTTTCCACCACCAGAAGCATACGCATTTACAATTGACCGGTGTAATCTTGAGTGAAGCATAACCTATTATATCTTTGATATTCACACTCTCGATCTTTTCTTCCATTTTTCGTGCATATTCTCCGGCAATTCTCGTTGCTCTTGAGGATACCCCTCGAGGTTCAATTCCAGAACTTTAATTTCGACAAGCAATCAGAGAATTCTAAAAGACGTTGCGACACATGCGTGGTCAATCGCAGGAGAAGACGGCTTTGTAGTATTTGCGAAACACTTCTCAACACAGGGTCTAATTAAATCGGAATGAAAGGACAGAGAAGATGACAGTCCAACAGAAAAATAAAATAATCTTATAAAAATTGACCTATAATAATTCATTAAACAGATCTACTGCATCTTAAAACGATACAGAGACGCCCTGCATCACGGAACAAAGCCTTAAGAGAGTAAATTTGCCTAGTTTAAAGGCATTTTACATGAGTGTTGGAGGCCGGCAAAACACCGAAACAATATTTACTAATCACTTCGGCGGTAATTCACGTAGATAGTAGAGACCCAGTCGAAATCGAGCAGACATCGGCAAGGCGAAATATAACTTATACGATATGACGAGCTGTTTATTTGACGTTTTAAAAGAATTCGAAATATATACAGCGAGGCCACGTAATTACGGAAAACGCAATTCAACACGTACTCCATAGAACTGATTTGCCAACAAGTATTATAAATTATAAGCATAATGAAGGATTCATAACAGGAACCGAGTACACGGATAAAATAACACTATCCTTGCAAAATTTACTGTGCAAATGTCAAAAACGTAAAAAAAGTAAGGTGCGAGAAAGAATATGTATTCAGATATGAACTTGTATACAAACACTGTGAAAAGACGTTGTTCCGATGACGTTAAGCAATATGAAAAATGACGAAAGCTCACACTCCTCATATCTGCTCGGAGTACGGTAGGGGCACCTCACTACTCATACAGCAAATTGAATAATAAGGCAAGCGAGCACAATAGCAAAAGCCAGTCACATACCGCCATAGCACATTATAGTTGATACACCGCTCTCTTCACGAATGTGCGACAAGTCGCTGCGACCAAAGTGGGCCAATCAAATATTTAAAGAGGCAAGTATATCCGTGGAATATCTTTATGCTCGATAGGATCTTTCCTAGATCTGAAAGACCTACTACTGAGTATGATGGCGCAGTGCCGGTCTTGGCGAGCGACTACTGTACACGGTATTAGGAGGTCTAGACACGGTAACTAAATGCGAAAACCTCCAAAGAATATTAAACACCATACTTTAACAACAAGAAATTCTCAATCAGAAGACTTGACTACAGGAAATTTTATAGAGAAGTTTGCGAGCTCTGTACCTGCAACCCCCGATGCGGCAGTCAATGGGAATGTAGTAGGAAAAAGTAATCTACCCTGAAAAGCAAACTCATTTTTGTCGGCTCTTGTTCGAATTCCTAGTTTCCGCCACTTCAGTGCGAGAAGCGGTTTCGAGCATTTACTTGAGCACTCTCGCGATGATATTAATATTAGTCTAGATAATTTTTCTCTTTGAACTAGGACTTTTACAATTCGACACTAGCCTGAGTAATACGAAGAGAAATCCCTCGAGTCTAGTCCTACGATACTCTCAAGTCCACACTTCCTGAGGAATCCTTTATTTCACCCTTGTCAAATGAAGAAGTACAAGCATTTGAAAGAGGCGAAAGTGTGGTCTTCACATTGAGAACCATCACAGAAAAGCGAATTGAAAAAAGAACAATCTAACTAAACTGAGGTAAAAGACCTTCAAACCTAAAAAATTCTCTATGAAAGCTACAAGTAAATTCTCACATAGCGCATTATATCCTTGCACACTTACATGAAAAACTCTGATTTGCGCGGGACCTGAGGAATCGAACATTTAACCTCTCATAAAGTGTAAAGAGGGACTCCAATTCCCCTATGCTTCACCACGTAAATTGCCTAAATTCGCAAGACTTGACGGCTTTACACAATAACACTATCTTTGCCTCCTCAATCACACAAGTGTATGTTGAATGACGAACTTTAGTTTTTGCTTGCTTTCTCTTTCTCGTGCCTTATCTAACTCATTATGTGAATATGGGAGAGGAGGTGTAAGATGAGAGGAGTCCCCTGAATTTTACCAGTCGGACCATGTGTTCCCCTTGTGGATACTACATAGCGAGAATTTTTACTGTAGAAGATAAGTTTTTGATTTTGTTAATAGCCAAACAATTTTTTTGCATCACACACTTTAATCAATAACTAGGGGATGAAGGCGAGACCGAGCAGTACAATAGTGTACGCACAACGTTATTTATATATACAATCATATTAGAGAGAGAGAGTGATTTTATAATTTCTTATTTTTTTAAATTATAATCAAGTTGTACTCTTGAATAATATCATTACATTGATCATAGTGTTCTCAGCTGGGACGAAACGTCATTATGAGTTTCAGAAGGCCAGTGAATTTATTTCTAACACTCTCTCTTCGATGAATCTGTCAATTTTTAGTATCTTCTTCCCCAATGTAAAAAATCATAGCATAGCATATGCTAATGCATATCAGCTCTAACCTTTTCCTCCTCCTGGGAGTATGGGGTCATTCAGTCTATTCATTCATTAACGTGCAAGAAATTTATGAAGACTCTCAATCCTCTTTCTAACCCGCCCATCCTTCCACACCACCTCGCCTCCATTTTTCTGAAAATGTGGTTTTGAATTTTATCCACTGATCGCCGAAACATTTCGCTCCAAAGCTTCTTGAAAATTGATCGAAGCAACAATTTGAAATTCTGTACACACTGTGTTGAATTTAGTGCAGTGTGCAAACGCACATTCGAACATGTTGATCAACATATTTGGATAATATTTGAAAATCTGCATTAAAACTCAAATTATCAGTTTAACCCTCTCTGCGACAGACGAGTTTCAATGTATCGATTTTAAAAGAATCAACATCACGATTTCAGGATGTTTGAACTCACTTCTTTATGTCTACTGAATCCTCTGTCTGTTAGAGATTATGGGCGCATATTCAATATGGGCGCTGTAATTGCCACCTTGTTGCGATAGGAAGTGTTGGATCAAAGCTCGTGGGATTGGTAACCTCCCTCTTTCGGTAAGGTGTCGATATTCTCTTCTGTATTCTTGTGTTCTGGACAGCTTTATAATACGACTATCGTTGTGCCGTTGTAGTGTCACATATTGGGTACCTATAGTGGGTACAATAATTACATATGCATCTATATTATAGCATATTTTCCTTTCACGCTTATATCTTGTTTTAGCTTAATAACTTTTCTTGTGTCTTTCGTTTATTTAATTCTCAGATCTGTTATTTTCAGGTTTTCACATTCGTTCTTCTCTCTAGACTTTGCCTTGGTTGACTCCCCAATGACAAATCGCCTCATTACTCTGTTCGAGGGTGGTTTCTCCTTCTTATTAGAAATGAATAGATCCCCACTCTCAGAGGACCCGAAGCAGAAAGGTTTTCAGTCGCACAGAGGAGTTAAAAAGTCAGAGCTTAATTCTCTGACTTAGAGTACCTTAAGGCCGTTCTCGAGTTTTGTTATAATGCCTCAAATAGCCATTTCCTTATTTGTATCCCCTTACATTAATTCCCAGCATTATCAATGGTTTCGCTGTTTGTCCGATTCTCAATCTACACCGAAACGAGATCACACAAATAGTCGCTCGTCTCTGCTTCACAACTCATACTACTTTGCGTGTGCGAGAATCTGTAATCTTCTTTCTAGGTAAATTATGCTCTTCAATAGTCTACATCTACTCTCTCTCTGGTGGCTTAAAATCTTCTTCCTTCTTTGTATGAAACTGCTCTCTTCTCAATCTCTCTCATCTCTCTTCTTCTCTCCTCTCTTCATGTTAACTCCTCTCTCATTCGTCATTCTCGGCTCTTTTCTCCTCCTTTGTCTCGCTTCCTCTCTCCCTGGGTACCTAGGTCAGGCTTTACAATTCTCTTCTATCCTCTCCTCTCCCCACTGCGTCTCAGAAAACTACGGTCGTGCTTTTCCGGAAAAACTCTACTCCTCCTCGGTCGTCAGGCGGTGCTCTCGCTCCCTCTTTCCAATTGCCTCTCTCAAAGTTACCTTTCCTCCTATGGCTTCTTCCCTCTTCTCCTATCTTCTCCTCGTGCTGAGTTTCGTCAAGGGTGGTCGTTCCTCCCTGGGTCTTCGTCTGACCTCTCATCTCTCCTCGTCCTTCCGCCAGCGCCTTACGTACACCTTTGCCTCAATATTTACCTCCTCTCCTCAAAAGCTTTAATGCCCTTAGACACCGTTTCGCGTGTTTGGGAAATGTGCGCACAGCTCTTTTCGGCTAAAACGTGCCGCCCCTTGAATTCACCTCCCAAGAATTATGGTGATGTCGTGAGACAGAAACTAACCCAATGCTCACTTTGCCAGGCACCTATACACTAAAATCTATACAAATTACGTGCTACTTCTTCCTTTTCCCTGCTCTATGGCGGTTTTTAAAAAAAATTGAACATTGGGTTCCTTCGAGAACATATCCGTGATACCTTCCTTGGAGGAGAGCTCCATGTGACGTTGTCCTTGCCCTAAACTCGACAGTGTTCGCAATGCTCCATTATTCCATTTTTATCTCTGCGGCAGACACCAGTTTCCACTCTCGGACCCTTCCGCCATGCTTATACTCAAACAACCTTCTCACATATAATTTCTAACACTGAGAGATTGTACGTGCATATTCTGATGGGAATATAGACCAGCGGGAGGTGTCAACTCTCGTTTATCTTTGCACTTCACGAGGGAAAAGCCTTGTTGAGGTGTACAAGGCGGGGGCATGGCTCTGCTCTATAATTCCCTCATAGTATGAATTCAATCGAGAAGAGGCAATGAGACTCCCAGTTAAGTGGCACAATCTACAACGAGTGTTGTATGAAAATCCAGCTTTTTACACACATTAACTTACAATATAATATATCGATCTATTCTAGAGTTTCACTAACTATCGTCCGGTATTATAGACCATCTTATTCAAATAGAGCGGTGGTACGTCTATTACATATACCTTATACCTTATTGGCCATCTTGCCTTGGGTTCGTTATATACCTTATATATCCCAATCTTTTCAGCCTTTTATATTATCCTTATCGACCTTCCCTACAAAGTACGAAGCGGATATTAATAATAGAATTTATAATTGGGAAATTTGGTTGAGAAAAGCCATCACTTTTCTACGCGTAAAATTCACAAATCACCTTCTTTTAAGTCGCGGATAAACACCTCCGCACCCACCCTGGGGCACTCAATACTAGCCAAAGATTATGTGGCAGTGCCGGATACTTGCGGTAGAGAGAAAGAGAGGAGGAATTGCGGAAGAAACTATCGATATCACCTGTGGTTATTTATTGTCAACAACTCGGTGCTTGTTGAGGGAGTACTCCAACTCATATGATATATAACAGCCGAGGGTACCAATAAATCGAAGACTTCTCTTACTGATAGCGAGAAATATGATTAGAACTATTCCTGACCATGATTTCAAAAGAAGTCACGAGAGAGGGATAGGAAGGATGGTCTTTTGTGGGCACGCCTCTCACAGCCTCATGATTTTTCAGTTGGATATAATTCACATAGGACAATCCACTAGTACTATCCCATTTATGCTACTACACTACTACCCTTTTATCCATCACCACTATTTATTTGACTATACTTGTTTAGCTATTTCGTATCACAGCTGACATAATCACACCACAAATGTCCTTGGCCGGCTGAAACAGGATCCGTACTTCGCCCGTGAGGGTAATTATAACCGATCTTCCTTTCTCGGATTCTCGGGCGCTCCCTCCAGTCAGTTGCCTTTGACGATCCACCGTAAACCCGTTTGGTCCTTGACTCCAAATTCCACCACGTCACCCTGCTTGTTTACCCAGCGCAAGCCCACTACACATTGAGTTCTGTGTTTGTTCCCCTCCTTGTTGGGTGTTTTTTCCTTGCAAAAATCGGGCCGATGGGAAGGCCCCACCCCATTTTTTCTAAGAGGAGTAATATATCACGGCGCGATTATTAGCACTAACAGGGTTCGAAACGTGCCCCGTTTATCACCCTTTTGCCCCTGCCTAGTTGCGGCTTACCTCCTGGGGGCAATAATTTTAATACTTTAACAATTTTGTTTAAAAAAAACTTCCTTAATTTTAATCTTTATTTTCTACCTCTAAAAGAGCTAAATGGGGTTCAAAAACTTAACAATTCACAACTTATTCTCACAGTACGTACATTGGCGATCACGCTCACGGCTCGGGTGCCCATCCCCTCTTCTAGGACCTGAGCAAAGTCCTCTCTCTTCAATAGATATTTTGTGGCGACTTTAAGTAATACGTGGCGCCAAAACATGATCGGAAATGTAGTCAATCACACTATAATCTCCCGTCCTTTGCGGTTGTCCTCTTTAAACAGACATTGTAGGGTAAGAGTCGCGGTCCCCTTACACTCTCGGCTTGTGCAAGTGGTTATTCACTCGGCTCGTTACTCGATTTATGCGTAAGACTCTGTGAGTTGAAATGGACAACAAAGTCACAATCACGGAACTCTCGAAGTTTTTTGTCCCAATTTGGAGAGTTTCACAGCTTTCTACTCGTTACGCTTGTGGAGGGATTCCCTATGCCCGACACTGCCCAGATTTATTTTGAATCTAAAAACCCCCCAAAAATGTTACTAATTTTTCTTCTATATTCTTTCATGTTGTATTCGCAAGTGAACTTTAATGGGGGGTAGCCCTTCTCATTTTTTATGAGTGGTTTGCGATTTTTTAGAACTGTTAACTTGTGTGAACTCGTATGAATATTCTTGAAAGCGAGAGGCTGAGTTTTTAGCTCATCTTCTTCTCTTTTAACACTGCATGAGCCTGAACTTCGAATTTAAGCTCTTCGATTTCAGCATCGCTTCCAGCCAATCTCCATCCTTTTATCGCGAAGTTCTACACAGTTTCATCATATAACTTGTCTCCGTAGTGGATCGTCAGGAGTTTTTTAACTATGCCCTTAGATGCATTGATCATCTATGTGACATTTGTTAGAGAGAACACTAGAAATATTATTATGGGATCATCTTGGTTAATTTAGAGAATTTTCTATTTAGTCTCGAATTTCTCACTTTTCCTGACGCTGATCTAAAAAATTCTTTTTTCAGTAGAATAGTTTGTGTTATAGTTGGGTATTTTTTGTTGAAGCCCCTGCTAGATATTTCGTTTAGGTGTTGACATAACATGTTTTTTTTTAATAATTGATATTTTAAAATTAAATGGATATGAAAGATAGTAAAGTTATTTTTAGGCGGGTACGGGAAGCATAACGCCGCATTCACTCAACTTAGAGTTGTTTGTCTTTGTCGCGCGTTATGCGTCGCCTAGATGTTCAAAGGCTAAAATTAATTAACATCTCACACACGGGAAAATTTCAATATACATATTAAAAAAAAAAGAGAGGCAAAAAATTGTGTATTATTATTTTAAAGTTTATTATATATCTTTTGAATTATTATTTATTATTATTTGAATTTTATATTGAGGTGTGAGGTGAGTAGTTAGTAGTCATATATTATATAAGGTTACGTTAAATAATAATGAAGAGGAAATGAATAGATTACATAAGTTTTTGTTGTTAAATTAGTAAAGTAAAGTAATAACGAGATTATATTTGTAGGAGGGGGGGGAGGGATAGAAGCAAATAGAAGAAGTTTGGTTTGCTGGAGCAAAGTCTAGTAGTTAAAGAGAGAGAAATGAGAGAAGGATATTTCTCACAAGAAAAAAGTCAGAGGCGCAAAGACATAAAAAACTTGCCAAACAAAGATTTTATGAGTAAAGCTCAATGAGTTTAAATGTTATTTCAATGTAATAGATTAGTTAATATTGCTACACATATCACACCTAGTTTTTCAAATAAATCTTCAGTGATTTTGTGGGAAATAACGGAACTGTGCACACAAAAAATACACCAGGCTACACACACAATATCCAATATATAAGAAGGTGCCGCTAGTACGAATTATATAGTTCGAGTAGGATAAGAGATGAGATATATCGGAGTCTAGAGTGGAATGAGTGTGAGATAATTAGTAATTGATCAAAGAAAAGAATAGCACAATGAAACTGTGTTAGATGCTCATATTGAATATATTAATCTCAATATAACGAGGTGTGGTAAATTATTTATGAGTTGTTATATTTTTGTGCGCAGAGTTCGGCTCGCGAGAGGTGGCGAGCCAGAAAGTCCTGCAGGGAAACAACGTACTCTCTGTTGGAGAAAAATGAGAGAGTGAGTTTCTATCCTGCAGAGTATGTCACACACAGTAACGTAAAGGGTTACGATTTTTTATATATACTGAGATAAAAGACGCACGAGGTATATATACCTCCCACTCTTTAATGGAGAATTTACGAGTCGAGATTATATGGGTTAGTTTATACCCGAGTTAGTAGAATACCGCATTGTTTTCTGTGAGATTAGCTTGAAAGGTTTTTGGCAGCACTTTTTGTATGAAAAACGGGTGAAGCAAGGAAAACCAAAGCTTTTCATGGAAATAGTAGACAAAGAATTATAATTAACTCACAGTTAGTAAAATTTGAACATGAAATTTCTTTTGTTCTGGAAAATATTATTTCTACAAGTATGACGAGCTTGAAAAAGTTTTCCCCTAACTGCATATTGATACTATCTGGTGTAAAATAAAACCTTCCCACCTACTTGTGATTTTAAAAACTAAAGTATATTTTCAAAAATAAAAATTTATAATTGAATTTATTATATGAATCACGATCTAATTTTGATATCCAATTCTATGATACGCCACTCGCCTTTCTGCTTTTCTACACAACGGTTTTTTAGAGACAATTTGTTTCAAATCACGAAACTGAGTCAGAGATATAATTTGTGAAAGTATAACTTCCACCTCAATTGAAGGAGGACATGACCGAATGTTTGATGTAAGTTTTTCTCGTTAAGAGATCACCTTGCGAGGACTAATTGTGGGCCGTGAAATATACAGTTTAAATTGAGCAGTACTTGGTAGGCGCCACATTCTATACGCCAAATAAAATGGTCTGAGGACAAAAGATATAAGCGAGCAAGATGGACGTTTCCAGATACTTTATATATTTTGGGTTTATAGTGTTTTCAATATTAAGCTTGCGAGTTAAAAGAAAAATTTCAGTACTTTTATTTTTTTTATATATATATTCGATTTCTTTGAGCACACTGTATAATTTATAATTGAGCAAGTTCATTTCATTCTCCACTATATCTTTTTCTCATCATAACAGTTATTGGAATCTGATAGAATAAGTTCAATTTAAGGCTATGTAATCCTGATATTTCAAAATGAACGCCGATTCCTTTATCACTTTTTTGTAATTACTAATGCCCTGTCTCTTAAGGTCTGTAACGCTTGTAGAATTTAAGGTGGTAAATTATATTTATGGTTTTTAAGCTTATCATGATAACTAGAAATCAAATACGAATTCTTATGAACAAAAACCAAACTTTCTCTTCCCATCACTTTGCAAAATTAAAATATTTTACATGATATTCAATCAAACTTAATGTGAAAACATAAAATAAAGTAATAAAAATATATCATTTATTGGTATCCACATATAATATATTAGAATTAAAGATAAACATTTATTAAATATAAATTTAATATATATTATGATAATAAAATATATATATATATTTTGAGTTTATTGTTCGTAACTCAAATAAAATATAATAAGACATAATTACATATGAAACTAACAAAATAAAACTCAGAAAACACAAAGCAATGCAGATAAATTTGAATTATTTTTCTTTTTATTTTCTTTATTTTCTTCTGACTCTATTATTATAATAATAAAACATTTACTAAACAAATATATATTGTTACTTATATATATTATAATATATATATATATAATATATATATAAATATTTTATATATATTATTAATACTTACTATCTTCAAGTCAAAACGGAAATAAGTCTGATCTTTTTTACATATTTTTACTTTTGTGCTTATCTCCTATCTTCATTCATACACAACTAATAATTATTAATTTCCCCAAGGATAATATGTAGGTAAGGATGCACGCGACGGCATCGGAAAAAAGACAAAGCAGTATACGGAGAAACTTATTGAAGCACCATAATAATTAATTTCTCTCACTTTAAGAAGAACACCACGAGTTCCAGTGTTTACTCAATGGTACACCCTCATAAACCTATCTCAATTATATTTCAGTAAGAGAGAGAAACTCCATACTTATCAGAGCTAGTTCCTTAGATATAATTTTACCTACCCTACACTGCTCTATACACGGATCTATGGAACCCGCATGAGAACCTTTATATACAAAATAAGATTCGATACCACCCAATAGTAAGATGAAAGGATGTCCTCTTAAAACTCCTTGGCCCAGGTGGGCCACAAGCAAATCCTCTCACAAAACCACGTTTCTTAAATTCTTTGTACAAATTTAACAATTTTTTTAATGATT
>JABUQX010089872.1:0-10000 GCA_015478945.1 Trachelipus rathkii
TATTTTCGCTTTTTAATAGACAATTTCGCAGTCGTTGCACAACCACTGTATGATTTAGTAAAAAAGAATGTCCCCTTTGTATGGACAGAAAAGCAACAAAAGGCATTTGACACTTTGAAAGATAAGTTGGTCGTACAACCACAGCTCACATTTCCGGATTATAGCAAAGAATTCTTCGTAAATACAGATGCGTGTGACTACGGAATTGGGGGAGTGTTGTACCAGCTTACCGACGAAGGGAAAGAGAAACCCCTTTCCTTCGTCTCCCGAGTACTCAGAGCAAGTGAGAAGAATTATGATACGATAGAAAAGGAATGCCTGGCCGTAGTGTTTTGTTTGACGAAGTTCAAAAACACGGTATTCGGCTATAAGGTCACCATTATCACTGATAATCAGCCCCTTTGTTTCATCTTCAGGAACAAACAACAGACTGGACGTCTAGCAAGATGGAATCTGTTCGTAAACAGTTTCTCTCCCACTATAGTTTATAAAAAAGGTAAAACAAATATCCCGCCGGATTATTTGAGTAGACACCCAGCACCTAACGTTTTTGTAATGCAAGCTGTGTTGGAAAACAGAGGTGATTTACCTCGAACAGACTTTCCATTGAATAGGGAAACCTTCATAAAAGAACAAGAAAAATGTCCAAGAATAGGAAAATTGGTGAAATGGGTTAAGGAAAACCCAAAGACCTATCCACACATTCTTATTAAAGGTGTTTTATACTACGCCACACAAAGCGATCCTTATGTCATCCAGGTCCCCGACAGTATGATCTACACGGTGATAGACCAATGCCATGCCTCGCTGGGCAGCGGACATGGAGGACCTATAAGGACAGAAAAGAGAGTGAAGGAAAAATACGCTTTTCCCCACTTAGCAAAATTGGTGAAAGAATATTGCAGCCATTGTGTGTCATGTGCTAGAGTAAAAGGTCACAAACCTCCAGTAGCAGAGATAAACAGATGGCCTTTGCCCTACACACCTTTTTCACGCGTTCACGTCGATAGTATTGGAAAACTCCCCACTTGTACCGAGTCCGGAGCCAAATATATACTAGTTTTCCGTGACGTTTTAACGCGTTACGTCGAACTAGTGCCTTGTAAAACTAGGACAAGTAAAGAATTTGCCCGAGCACTGCAAGAGAGAGTCATATGTAGGCACAGTGCTCCCCAACTTCTTGTGTCCGACAATGCCCAGGAGTTCACAAGCCAGGTGTTTAAGGACTTGTGCAAGGCCTGGAGAATAAAAAAGGTGGAAATCATGCCTTACAAAGCATCCCAAAACGGAGTTGTGGAAAGAATAAATGCTGATATCGAATCTTTCCTAAGACACTATGTCAATGACAACCACAAAGATTGGGATAAATATCTGAGTTTCGCCCAAATCGCGATAAATTCCGCTTACAATCGATCTATCGGTTCATCCCCCCACTTCCTTTTGCACGGTTACGTAAAAAGGGTCCCTTACGAAATGGAAGATTATGCTTCTCCTTTTGTAAATAAACCAGAGAAAATGAGGTTCATTTCAGATGAGGTGGATGTGCTGACGGAAAGGATCGATAATATAAGAGATTTGGCGAGAGAAAGGTTGGAGAAAGAAACAACTAAAACATTGGAGCAACAACATAAGAAGGCAAAGCAGAGAGAATTCAAAGTCGGAGACTACGTTTTCATCCGAGCAATCAAGAAGCCTTATCATAGTTCAAAATTATGTGCCAAGTTTGAAGGGCCATATATTGTCCGATGTTTGAGAGGACCAAACAAATTGATGGTAATTTGCAGAAGTTCAGGTAAGACTTTTCCGGTCCATGTGGACAATGCTAAGGTAGTTGCCGCTGAGAAGTTTGCAGATACACGGTTCGACTTTACGAACGATGAAGTTTGGAATCCTCATGAAGTTAAAAGGATGTTAAACTCCAAGGAAGATGACGAAGAGAAGAAAGATGAAGATGCGCCCAAAAGCGAATCAGGAATCGGTTCAGAATCAGAGGATGAAGCCGAAGATTATTCTCCTCCACCCGAACCATCGTCTTCCCGTTATTATTTCCCAACTTCTCCACCACAGCCGACACAGAGTGAACACAACCCTCTTCCAGATCCCCCACAGCCGTCAACTCAGTTCGAATACATTTTGCCACCAGCTCCTCCACCACAGTCAACACAGACTAGAAACTATTGGGAAAGCTATCAAGCCCCCATCAAAGAACCTATTCCGGTGGAAACCAGAAGACCAAGCGATGAAGTAGTAGAACAAAAGAGACAGAACGACGGAATTGTAGAAAGAAGATATAGCGATGTAGTCGCAGGAAGAGCACGTGTTGACAAAGAATTCATCTGTTCCACTCCTAAAAATGACTTCCAAAGAACACCCTCTCACCCCTCAGGTCAAAGAAGAGAGTTCAGACCATCCTTATCCCCCATACAGCAAGAGATTTCAGTAGATACTACGGCTAGAGAAATTTCACAGGAGCCGCCCGCAAACGAAGGTGAAATATACGGAGCCTACGGCGGATCCCCTCCAAGAATTCCTTCCCCAGAGAAATCTCCCAATGTCCCTGAAAGAGATGGCCACTATCAAATTCCCCACTGTTGTAGAATCACCACCCAAGGAAATCATCAGAGATGACAGAAAACAGGACCCATCCTACAAACCACACAATTTGTTTTCCGGTCCCAGAGATTCTACTCCAAGAATTACAAGAAGTCAAACAAGGATAAGAGAACAGGCTGTACAACAAGCAGAGGCAAGTGACAATACGAAGACTATAGCGAAGACTTCTGTCAAACCTCCGCCTGTTAAATTGGATTTGAAAGTAGCATACGGATCGGAAGGATCGGCGCAATTAATTTCACTTTGTCTATTTCATTCTCAATTAGGTATATTTTGAATAAAATTTGCATTTAACAAATGGGTCATTTCTTTTACACTTTTTTTCTAAATGAATTAACTTGCCAGTTGATTTTAGGCTTCATTAGCCTTTTCAATTCCCCTTTTGGGGAAAGAGAAAAACCAACTTTCCTACTTTCATCTTAGGACAATGTTGGACATACACTCGTATACCTTTTGTAATAGTATGTTAATACATAATCTGGATTAGAAAGAAAAAATTTTTTTTTTAATTAGATGGATTAAGAATCATCGTACGTTTTAGCTTAAGTTCCTTAGCCTGGATTAGAAACGTTAGAATTATGTTAGTTTTATCTCGACTTATACAGTTGTTTATCATTTATATTTCTGTTTATTTTTTTTTTACTACAAAAAACTTTAAAGGATACGTTTTAGCTCCAGAGAGGGGACAACGCAATTTTTTAAATAAAAAATACTACAAAAAAGAAAAATGAAAAACCTTTTCTTTAAAGAAAAATAAAAAATAAAAATAAAGTTAAGAACCTTAAGTAAGTTAAGTAACTAAAATTAAAAGTTAAGAACCTTAAGTAAGTTAAGTAACTAAAATTAAAAGTTAAGAATCTTAAGTAAGTTAAGTAACTAAAATTAAAAGTTAAGAATCTTAAGTAAGTTAAGTAACTAAATATAAAGTTAAGAATCTTAAGTAAGTTAAATAAACTAAAATAACTAAATACAAGTTAAAGAAAACTTAGAATAGTTAAGCATTTAGGTAGTAAATGTAAGAATCTTACTAACAACTTTATAATTAGGAAATCATTTAAGTTTAAAATGCAAACAATTTGCTTAATTAGTTACTCAATTCCAATTTAAAAATTTTAATTACATTATTTAGGCGACCTTGAAATTATTCTGAAAACAAATACTTCAATATGATTAAATATTTCAGAAATGGAATTCGGGAAAATGATCTTGTTTCTACTCACCATCATAACGACATGTCACAGTATTAGAGTACAAGAAAATGAAGAAACAAAGATTCTGCCTGGTTTGGTTTTATACCGAACCGGAGAAGTAAGTTTTATAGAAGGATATTTAGATCTAATCGTTTCATTAGAATGTCCCTCAGACGTAAAAGAAACCGTTATAAAAACAACCAAATTAGTGAACAACATCAAAGACTCCTTCTTACCAACATTCGAAGCCACATTTCTGAATGTTTCGATCACACAAAGGGCTCACCAATGGGAATTTAAACTTATGACCATTCGAGTAAAAGTTCTTGCCCAGAAATTAAATGAAGTAAATGAATTACCTTGGATCTCAGCACGATCAAGAAAGAAACGAGCTGCTTTTGAGTTCGGAGGAGACGTCCTCAACATTCTTTTTGGTACGGCTACAGATAAACAAGTAAAGCTCCTTAGGAAAAAAATTAACATCTTAGGAAACTACGCTTCTACATCAAACCTACTCATTACCGAACTAAAAGAGCAATTAAAGGCAAATACTCGCACATTAATCAACTTTAGGGATAGCCTACGAAAGTTAATTGAATTCCAAACAAGTCTAAGTGCTACGCATAATATTATAAATCAATTGGGAAGTATCCGGGCATTAGTAAATTTAATCGAGCAAGCTATAACTAGTATACACAATATTCACCAATTGGTGATAACCTCTCTTCAACTCGCTAAAAGTAAAATTACTAACTCCCAACTTTACTCTCCTATATTCCTCTTACCCTTCATTCTAGAAATGAACAAAGAAACTAAACTACATACGGTCATACCTCTAGAAACAAAAACATACCAATCCTTCTTGACTTACTCTTGGACTATTCAATCTGCAGCTAGCCCTTATGAATTAATTACCTTAATACCTTTTATCTCAGTGGAGAAATTCACTTCTTATAAACTTATACCTTTTCCTACCCATCTTCCTTTAAACAAGTCTCTTGTTCGAGTTATGTACAATGACCCAAACAACTATTTCTTTGTGAATTACGGTCAACGGAAATACACCTATCTAAAGGAATCGGCACATCACCTTTGTCGACATTTAGGCCAACTAGCAGTTTGCCCTCAATCCCAAGTATTAGCTTCTATTGATGATCAGTCTTGTTTGTTAGCACTCATCCTAAATTTTACCAATGATTTTTCACACTGCCCTATTGCAGAGTACAAACCTGTAGAACCCTATACTGTCACTCTAGGACACTTCACTCTTATTTCTTTTTCAGAAAAAACTAGGGCTTCAATCGCATGTGAGAAACCCAACTCCATACAGCATGTGTATGACTATGTCTTTACTATTCCTCATGGATGTGCATTTATTTCTTCTAAATTTCAATTCAAAAATCCCATCCATCTAGAAAAGAACATCACACTCTCTTCCTTGATCTCTCACTCTGATCATGTTCTGTTCAACTTTCTATCGCATGTTGCTCTACCTAACATCTCCTCTGTTCTATTTCCTAAGTTTCAAGCTCTGAAGGAAATCCATTGGAACCAAAGACTAGATCAATTAAATCAATCAATGCACCCTTTTACCCCGTATTTTCCACAAATGAAATTCATCCCATACATCGGAGGAGGAACCTCAGGAACTATCTTCTTCCTTGCGGTTCTTGTTATCGCGTACTTCGTTTGGACTAAAAGAACATACCTTTGTAGGAAGTGCATACCAGTAGTATCGAATCCAGCTG
Source organism: Trachelipus rathkii (assembly GCA_015478945.1). Lineage (NCBI taxonomy): Eukaryota > Metazoa > Arthropoda > Malacostraca > Isopoda > Trachelipodidae > Trachelipus > Trachelipus rathkii. The sequence continues at coordinate 5,552 of JABUQX010089872.1, forward strand.
AAAGCATCCCACTTCAGGCAATCCCAACTTCTAATGTTCGAATACAACTAACACCTGAAGATGCACCTCAGGATAGTGCGGTTCAGATTAGATCTCTGTCCCGTTCCCCAACTCCAGCCCAGAGACTATCCATTCTACCTCGACCTCCTATGCCTCTTCCAAATACTCGAGCCATTACTTCGGCTGAAGCTCACGTGACATATTCCAATTGAAAACAGTCTTTAGGGTAAAGACTCCTTCACAAAAGAGGGGTCCTTTATCGGAATAAAGGTGTATATAACATATATATTATATATAATAATATATAATATATATATATATATGAACCCTTTCTTCAGAACATAATCAAACGGATTTCTTACTCTTGAAAACGATCAAAAACGTCCGTTGAAACTAAGATATTGTCACGTCTCAGTACCTCAGTTCGATATCCAAACGAACGCAAATTTACATGTCTCGCTTTGTACGCATTACTTCCACCCACCTTGGCTCTTGCCTTCTCCTTCCCGAAAGGAAATTTAGTCTTTCTGACGCTATAAAAGCAACCAGTTGTGAATGTTGACGATTGAAGTGGAAGTGATTTTCTGATTGTGTAGTTACGCATAATATATATATATAATATATATATATATATAATATAATATATATACCGCTCCTTATCGCTTAGTATAAAAGATATCTGTTTTAGTCAGAAATAAGGAAAAAAGACTAAGTATCCCTTTTTGCAGTGTTTTATATATATATGATATAGCATACATTTTCATATGTTATATATATACCATACTAATATATATATAATGGTTACAAAATATATATAATTATAACGCATGCTTTTCTGTATATTAATAGATATGCCGTTAAATATATTATAATATATAATATATATATATATTATATATAATACTATATATATATATATATATATATATAAATATAATCTATAAAAAGCCGAACATTTTATTCTCCCACAGTCAATTATTTACTCATTTATGATATGATGGAAATATTCTGGTTGGAAACAAACTCGAGGGCAGAGCTCTCTCATTTAATATCTAACCTCGTGGGACAAAAGCTGAGGAGGTAATAAATCTCTAGGTTTTGTAATTTTATTAATAAATAAATATTGTGGTATTTATGCTGATAAAAATATTAACTATCTGAGAAAATTATCTAAATAGAAGGTTATTTAAATGTTCTATGAATGTAATCTAAAGCATGTAAACAAAAATCAATACATGCAACCAAATTATGAAATGTATATTTAATATCTTAATCGAAGTGTTTTTATTACAGCGTAAATTGTTTATGTGTAATATTATTCCTAATTTTCCTTATTAAATTTCCTAGGTTTTTTTAACTGTCGATTTGAATCTCTGCGGAAACGCAAAAATAAATTGGATATTGATACTGAGTGTTACTCCAACTCCTTGATAGTTCACTTATTTCTCAAGAAGAAGAAAATTGTGACATCATATATATATATTATATTATATATAATATATATTATTATATATATATAATATTTATATATATATATTTATATATATATATAATATATATATTAATATATATTTATATAATATATTATATATATATATATATATATATTATATATATATATTATATATATATATATACTATATATATATATATATATATATTTATATATATATATATATATATATAGTATATTATATATATATATATATATATATATATATATATATATATATATATATATATTATATTATTTATATATATATATATATTATATATATATTTATATTATATATATCTATATATATATAATATATATATATATATATATATATATATATATTACTATATATATATATATATATAATTATATATATATATATTATATATATATAATATATAATATATATATATTTATGATATATATATATATATATAGTATATATTATATATAATATATATATATTATATATATATATATATATAATATATATTATATATATATATATAATAATATACTATATATATATATATATTATATATATAATTATATATATATATATATTATATATTATATATATATATATATTTATATAATATATAATATATATAATATATAATATATATATATATATCTATATAAATTAATTATATAATTATTATATACTATATGGTCGCGTTTAGTATGAATCGCATAATGTATCTCAAAAACTATTAATGCTACAGAAAAACGGAATACATTGGTGGAATGCTGGTTCAATTTAGTTGAGAAAATGTAAAAAAAAAAAAATAAAAAATAAAAAATAAAAAAATATATCTCAAAAAACTACAATAGCTAAAGCGAAGGGATACATTTTTGGAATCCTGGTAAATTTTAGATAGGAAAATGTTAAAAAAAATAAAAAAAAAAAAAAAATTTTTATTGTTTAAAATTATAGTAAAATTATTAGAAAGGCCTTTTTAGAGACCTTTTATTGGTTTTCTCGTTAAATAATAGACTTTTCTATTAAAATAAAATCGACTTTTCTATCAATTTTGCTTTTTTTTTTAACTAAAGGAATACCCAAGGGTATGACCGACCGATGGCAGGAGTCCGGGGTCTCTCGGCCTTCCGGGAACTACGGGGTAGGACTAATTCCCCTCTCCGGGGGGTCTCCGGAACCCCCCGCTCTTTGGTAATTTGGGTGTCGCGGGGGTTCCTCCGCCTCTCCCCTAGGGGTATGGAAAACGTCACCCCCCTATGTTCCCCGTCGGCTCGAACCCCCTAGTGTGCCGTATAAAGCATTTTCCTATGTGAAATTTTACCAGAATTCCAAAAATGTATTCCATTTCGCTGTAGCCTATTGTAGTTTTTTGAGATAATATTTTTTTTTTTTTTTTTTTTTTTTACATTTCCGCACTAAAATTGGACCAGCAAGCAATGTATTCCGTTTTATTGTAGAATTTATATTTTTTTAGATACATATGACGGATATATACTAACGCTGGCCTATATATAATATATATATATATATATATATCTTATATATATATACTATATATATATCTATATATATAGTATATATACTATATATATATATATAATATATAATATATATATAATATATATTATATATATAATATATATATATATTATATGGGTCAGCGCTCTAGAAGAGCCAGATCCATATCTAAAGAAACTGACAACAGTACCGGAAAAAGGAATACATTGCTGGAATGCTGGTCCAATTTTAGTGCGGAAAATGTAAAAAAAAAAAAAAAAAAAATTAAAAAAAATTATATCTCAAAAACTACAATAGCTACAGGAAAAGGAATACTTTTTGGAATCCTCGTAAAATTTTGGATAGGAAAATGTAAAAAAAATAAAAATAAAAAAAATTATTGTTAATAATTATAGTAATATGATTAGAGGGCCTATTTAGAGACCTTTTATTGGTTACTCGTTAAAATAAATAGACTTTCTATTAAATTTTGCTTTTTTTTTTTTTACTAAAGAATACCCCAAGGGTATACCGCACCGATGGCAGGAGTCGGGGGTTCTTGGTGCTTTCGGGGGACTACGGGGTGGATGAATTCCCCCCTCGGGGAGGTTCCGAACCCCGCTTTTGGTATTTTGGGTGTCGCGGGGGTTCCTCCACCTCTCCCTACGGGTTATGGAAAACGTCCCCCTTATGTTCCCGTCGGCTCGAGCCCTAAATTGTCTTGTAATACTTTACAATAATATATATATTTAATTATATACCCCCCCCCCAAAAAAATAGCCAATTTTTATGTTTAATTTTTTTTTTTTTTTTTTTTTTTTACATTTTCCGAACCAAAATTTTACAAGGATTCCAAAAATGTATTTCATTTCCCTGTAGCTTTTGTAGTTTTCGAGATATGATTTTTTTTTTTTTTTTTTTTTTTTTTTTCACAGTTTCCTCGGTAAATTTTGCCAGGATTCCAGAATGTAATTTCTTCCGGTAGCTGTAAGTATTTTTGAGATATGATTGTGGCTCTTTAGAGGCTGGCTATAGTATATACTATATATATTTAATTATATATTATTATAATATTAATATTATATATAATATAATATATATATATATATATATATATATATATATATATATATATATATATTATATATATATATTATATATATAATATTATATATATATATATATTATATATATAATATATAATTATATTGATTTTAAATTTTTTTTTTAGAATTTAAGAGGCATATCTGTTATATTTTTCGAAAGATTTTCATTACGATTTCTTTTCTCGCACATAAACTCACAAGTAAGATACAATGTGTCTCTATTGTGCCACGCTTTGTTTTTCATTTCTGAATTTAAGTTCGTTCCATGTACTTTCCGATTGTTTGTCGTTTGTGTGGTGTGTGCGTGTGTGTGTGTGTGTGTGTGTGGTGTGTGTGTGTGTGTGTGTGTTGTGTGTGTGCATTTG
>JABUQX010089872.1:15000-27500 GCA_015478945.1 Trachelipus rathkii
GTGTTTTTGTATATGTAAGTTTTCATGTATATGAATTAATGTAAAAATTGTTTGACAGTGATTTTTATGTTTAAAATATGTATTAACTATATATTTAGAGTATCCGAGATATCCTCGCATTCCCAATATGCAGAGAGAGAGAGAGAGAGAGAGAGAGAGAGAGAGAGAGAGAGAGAGAGAGAGAGAGAGAGAGAGAGAGAGAGAAGAGAGAGAGAGAGAGAGAGAGAGAGAGAGAGAGAGAGAGAGAGAGAGAACAGAAACAAACAATAGAGAGAGAGAAAGAGAGAGAACAGAAACAAACAGGAGAGAGAGAGAGAGAGAGAGAGAGAGAGAGAGAGAGAGAGAGTATCTACCTCACAAAGGAAGCGGATTTAGGCAAGAATGAACTTAAGCTTTCCGTTGTTGGAACTCTGATGAGTGAATCACGTCTCTGGATTTAAACACACGGAACGAGGCGAGTATTTGCACAAAGAAGAAGAAAGAAAATTATTTGTTCTTGATTCAAGAATAATTTTTGCTTCATTTAAAACATCTGACTTTGAATCAAGAATATATTTTTGCTGATTTAAAAATTTATTTGTTCTTCATTCAAGATTTTTTTTGTTTCGAAAAAATGTTTTATTTTGTTTGAAAAATTTTTTTTTTTTTTTTCATTGAAAAAACATATTTTGTCTTAATTCGAGAAATTTCTTTTCTAATTCTTTATTATTTTTTTCAGTTTCCTTCCGTTTTCCCGTTTCTTATTCAAGTATATTTCTCTTCTTGATTCAAGAATATATCGGACCTTATCAACTATAACGATACTTCCCTATTTCAATATGAAAATCTTATTGGTAGATGCTTCTTTTCTTTGTTGAAGCAATATTTTATTATTTTTAGGCAATATGTTTTTGCCACTCAAGGGTCGGGGGTACTCTGCCCTAGAAAACAAATCTGCAAGTGCCCGTATAATTAATAGGGTACATGATATCTTTGTTTTCCTTCAATAAAAATTTACAAAGGGAACTTACAAATACAATTAAAACGGTCACGCTACCCCAAAATCAGTTTAATGGATTTATAATAATAATAATTAACACAAGAATAGCAAAGTAAGGTGGGGGTAGCACCGCAGTTTTACGTACCGTACCGCACCGCACCACACACCACCAGATAACCTAAACTGTACCGCACTACACACAACCAGAAAATCAAAACTGTACTACACGGTACACCACCAGAAAACTGATAGTGTACCGTACCGCGCCGAAACGTTGCTTTGGCCAACCCGATAACAATAAAGTGACCAACCCAACGTTATTCCAAGAACCATTTTCAGTTTAAAAGAATATTTAATCAAGAAAAAATAAGCGCAAAATTAATCAATAAAAAAAAAGATGATAAAAAAAATAAACCTAAAAAATAAAATCAATAAAATAAAAATAATTAATAAAAATAATAAAAAAATATACAAATCTAAAACAATAATAAAGTAAAATAAAAAATAATAACTCTAATCAATAATTAATCGATAATAGAAAAAAAATTATAAATTTAAAAAAATAATCAATAAACAAAAAATGAGAATTATTTTATATTTTAATTAAATTATTTTTTTATATATAAAAGAAATAAAAAAAAATTAGATGAAGGTATAAAATTATTAATATATAACTAATATTTAATTAGAATTGAAGAACGTTAATTTATATTATTATTATTATTATTATATTATTATTATTTATTATTAATTATTAATATTTAATTAGAATTGAAGAATATTATTTATTATTATTATTATTATTATTATTATTATTATTATTATTATTATTATTATTATTATTATTATTATTATTATTATTATTATTATTATTACACTACTCAACAAAATTTAACTTTTTCTCTGCCACATGAACATTTAAATGATTTTTTTATTAAATCTATCACGACTGATTCGACGAAAATGATGTTAAAAACTGTAACACGTACCAATTTTGTGTGACAACGGAAAGTTTAAATAATACCGGCAAATATAAACAAAAAGCGCTCATTTCAAATTTAATACAGGGAAATATTAAAAATGTTATTCATTAATACTATATATAATATAATGTATATATTATATATTTTATATATATGTATAATGTATTTTAAATACACTTAATATATATATATATATTATTATATATATATATATATATATATATATATATATATATATATATATATATATATATATAACTTTTAAAGTAAAAAGTGAAACAAATATACTGAGTTTAACAAGAAGTTTTTTTTTAAAAATCTAGTTACCAAAAAATTCCATTTCTTTCTCTCATGCAAGCGTTTTACTTCTCTTAGCAAGAATCACAGTAGTCCTCATATTGCTAGGGTGTACTCTTCAGTGATATCGGGTGTTACATTGTCATGATGTCTTGATGGAACTTTCTCCCTGTTCGTTTCACAACAAGGCACCGCAAGTTTTAGGAAGAATCCAAATGGGAAATGCAGGATGTGAATTTAGTGGACATCCAACATCAGTTCTGATAGCTGTCCAGAGTTTTCTTATACAACTCTCCTGTAATTTTCAGCTTGTTGTTTACCTAGAAATCCCGAAACCACTGATTTAAATACCCTCCAAGCAGATAGTTCCAAAGCAGTAAAATCTTTTCTCAAAATCGCATTCTAAGAGTTTTCTGATCTGTGGGCCAATGAATATTCCTTCTTCATTTTGCCTCACTTAAAGCAGGGAACTGAGTCCTGAGATATGCAAAGCCATATCCATTTTTATCTATTCCCTTCAAAAAAGTTATTCATTAAGCCTAATTTTATATGTAAAGGTGGAAGCAATATTTTCCTTGAGTCAACTAAAGGTTGAAACTTAATATTTTCAAGTCCTGGAACGTAGTTATTTCTTTTTGCCCTTCACTTTCTGTATATAGTTGCTTGTCTGTTTGCTCTGCTGTCATACGGCAAAGGAAACGGTAGCATTTGGTGAATCCATTCTGAAAGTCCTTAGCATACTTAGATTTTCAAGTCTCCACAGAGTTTCCAACCATATCGTTTATACTGTAACGCATTAATTAAAGCTGAAATACTGTCATATGTTTCCTTCATATCTACTGAGTATGCTACTGGTAATGAAGGTTTGGCATTACCATTATGAAGGAATATTGCTTTCAAACCTGGCTTTCAGGAGTCAATGAAAAGTCTCCATTCCTCTGTACCATGCTTGAAACCAAATTCAGCCATCAAACCGTCAATATTTGCACACACATATACCGAGCGCTACATGGTGAAGTAATTTGAAAATCGCTCATCTCTTTGTTCATATATACTGAAAATCTAGTGAATGTTCCAACAAATTTTACTGCTATATCGATGCGAAAAAAAATGACATCTGCTGCATCACTAATACATACTGAAATTCTAGTGCATGTTCCAACAAATTACACTGCTCCAGCCTAGATCCTAAGAGTTCAGCTTGTCCTTTGCTGAGATCTAAATCTCTTACTAGATCGTCAAGGTCTCTTTGTTGAATGAGATAAAGTGTCCTCTCATAACGAAGGACGGGTCAAGATGTTGATGCTTTAATTTTCTCAACTGTTTTCTCGTTACGGACATTAAATTCTTCCAAGTCCTTTGGTGGCTTAGGCACTGGAAGTCCAGGTCCATGTAGTACTGGCCGAATTGCAGATATATATAATATATATATGAAATTTATATATATATATATCGTGAGTAAGTTTGTGTGCCACAAATAAAGCGAATCAACAATATGTGTTGCAAGAGGTCCTAAAGCTTCTTACATGCTCAAACACCGCCCTAAGAAATACCTAAGTTCTGTAAACAAAATCTTACATAGTAAATTTCCAATAAGCCACATATCTTCTCAATCGCCTCTGTGTTTAAGTTTCAAAGTTCTATAAACTCCCTCCAAGGTCGAGACTCTATTTTTAATTCTTGCTGCAATGTTCGTTCCTGAACGTTTTTTGGCTATGCATTCCTTTGATGATTAAGAGCCCAGCGAGAGGCATCCAGGCTTTTTCCCTGCATTGGGAGCGTCATTAGCTCTGCTACTATCGAATAGTAAGGTTGGGGTTCTGAAAGTGGCTACGCAAGGTAAGAGTGAAACGGGGTGTGTGAAGTGTGATTCGAAGCAGAGGATATACTTTCCCCAGTATTAATATTCCCCAAGCCTAAGTATATATATTAATATACCTATATATATACTGTGATATATATATATATATATATATATATATATGTGACTGTATATGTTTTACGCTATTCATAATTTTAAGTATTTTTTATTACAAGTATATTTCTTCTTTCGTAAAAATACAGGTAAAGAAAGGTTAACGAATACCTAGAGTAATTGCCAACGGGTATGAGTTTTCTCGACAGTCTTTAGAAAAGAGGAGTCGGAGGTAATTAAAACACTTAGTAATTAAAACCTTTAATAATTCTCTTATTTTCAGCGGTGGTATAAATTTCGAGGTTCAATTAAGTGTTATTCATTTTATTGTATGATTATTTTATTTGAAATATTTCAATATATTTTCGCTCATGGTGCCAGAATTTGTAATTATATATAAAAGTGATTGTTAATGTATAATTAATGTTGTTCATGAATATATATTTTACTGGAAATTCTCCGTATATTTTTCTCTCATGGTGCCATAATTTTGTAATTAAAAATAAATGATTTTTAATGAGCATGCATATACTATAATTACTTTATTTTGATGAGCATGATAATTTTATATAATTAATAATATGTATTCATTATTATTTATAAATGCTAAATTTGGATCATGTAATTATGAATAATTATTGACCCTTAGGTTGTTTTGATGGGCCTAGTCTATTGTGACTAGGTTGTTTTATGGAGTCTAAATTGTCTTAATTGAGACGGGCTTTGTTTGTCAAGTTTGAGGGGCTAAAACACCCCTAATAATAAAAGAGTGGAAACAACATGGTGTCTACTCATTAACCCAAACCAATTGTGTCGACGAGTGGTCGGAGAAAGCACAAGTCCATATCTGGCAACCTTGCCATTGGATAGAAGGACGTGGAACTTCAAACAGTCAGATGTTGCAAGCAGCCATCCAAACAAAGCCCCTACAACCTCCACTCCACCGAGAAAGAGAAACTCTACACCGCATATTTAGCCAGGAGACTCATAGTAAGAATTTTAATTAAAATTTACAGTAATTTTTCTTAAAAATTTTAAGGGAAAAGTTTCCCAATCTCCTACAGAGCCAACCGACGCAGAAGCAGGCGTCACGAGGAGGAAGTCTTTCTCGTAGAAGGAAGAAGCCAAATAGAGAGGAAAAGTTTCTCTCTCCGAAGCCAGCGAAAAGAGGAGGCCGTTGCCTCTCTCAGACTCACCCAGCAGCAGAGAGGAAAACCTCTCTAAAAGAGTCAACAGCTCAGAGAGGAAGTTCTGAGTCAAGTCGGAGAAAAGAGTTCTCCACAATAGCAAAGAAAATTACCCCTTCCCCTAGCCCCCAGAAAAAAAAAATAATATAAAAATACTAGGTTGCAACCAATAATTATAATTATAATATTATTATTATTATTATTTAGTAATTATGAATATTTTTTGCATGCAGACATTTATATAAAATTAGTTTGTTTTATATTAAGTGGTGAAAAATATTTGTAGTTTAAGTGGTTGATTATTTTTATTTTTTATTTTTTTTATTATTTTTTCGTGGATGGTCATTCAAAGGTATAATTTTAGAGGTTATTTTTATATCTTTATATATTTCGTAAGCGTGCCATATTTTTATGAGTATAAAAATAAGCGTATTTTAGGAAAGGTGCTAATTTCCAATTTTGATTACAACTCGTAAGATCATTATTGGCTTCCCCAAAACTTTCTTTATTCTACCTTCCTTCTAACATCTCTTTTTCTCAAACTAACATTCATTAAACTGTAACAAGATACTAATATTCCACTAATATATATATATATACCTATATATGTATATACGAATATATTTAAGTAGAAGAGAGAAGAGAGAGAGAGAGAGAGGGAAAGAGAGTTTAGCAAGAAGAGAGAAAAATACGCAGACAGTTTGGCACCAGGCCAATTGCACAATATACGCGCGACCCGCTCACATACACTGAGTGCAGGCAACGCTGCCAAGGTCAAGCGTTACGAAAGGGGAATAAGGATAGAAACGAAAAAATATATATATATATATATATATATATATATATATATATATATATATATATGAAGTGTCATTTTTTTAGATATATATATATATACGAGATATATGTATATATCCAGTTGATTGAGATTAAAGTATCTTTTATTTTTTTTATAATTAAGAAGCGTTTCTTTTATAAAATTTTAAAAAAAACCATATCGAGAAGCTTATATAGCTTATGTGTTTTTTTTTAATTTAGTAATTAAGCTATTTTTCTTTAATTTTAAGAGAGCGTAATTATAAGCAAAACTGTGGTTTTTGTTGGTGGAGTTTTAACGTGACGAACCTACCAGCTAAGCAAGGTACAGAACCTACCACGACTCACCGAAAGTCCCGTACAAACTGGAGCGGCGAGGGAAATTATTACGCTAGCCAGCTAAATAAGTCATATGGGAGAGCCCAGTAAAGGCCCATGCTCCCCAACAAGGGTTAAGGAACCCAGTAGCAGATGGTTGTCCCACAGGAGCAGTCCGGTGGAAGCAGTATACAGAAGATTGCCGAAGCAGTGCAACCTAGTTTATATAGTAAGGACGACCCGCAGGGAGTCGCCCCCACAAAGTCAACAGTGCTTCAAAGAAGCACCAAAGATAGTTAGAGAATAAGATAGTTTTAGGAGGTGAAAAGGAAAGTAAAAGGGTCGAGATGACCCGTAGAAGGAGGCAGCAAGAAGCGGTAAGAGAGGAAGCAACTGAACGTTGTGGGAACGGCAGAAACACTCCTCTGGCGGAGAACCAGAGAGTTGAGGAAATGTCCAAGTACCCCTCTCCACTAAATCCGATTGGCCCAGCCAACTTGAGCCTAAACCCTTCACCCACTTCCTCCTTAGAGCCTAATTTTCAAGCAAGAAAGGAGGGTCAAGAGACTCTCTCGAACGAAAGAAAAGACCCAACAGGGCAAGGTAGAAAAAATGAATATGTTCTAAGAGGAACAGCGCGTTCATTTCAAAGTTTAGTTATAGAGGTGATCCGCAGGGAATCACCCCCGTGTTACAGAAAACAAGAGTTTTGTAACCAAAGAACAAAGAAGAATCCTCAGTACAAACAAAGACATGAGGAAGAAGAAGACAAAGAAGAAGAAGAAGATGAAGAAGCAGTAATCTTCGAAAGACAGTTTTCCGGCCAAAGACGAACCTTTGAGTGAAAGGGGTCTGGCCAAGCAAGTGTCCGACTTAAGTAGCAAATAAGTCGAAGAAGGTTCCCCGGCTGGCGTTAAGTACCAGTGCGTCCGGAATCTTGCTAGATAAACAACAGTGTTTAAGTTTAAGGGTACCTAAGCGACAGTGCCTAGGGTATATAAGCCACGGTGCTTAAGTATATATAGGTGACAGAACCTACAGCCTAGAAATCTGCGTGGAAAGCCACAAAGATATTAACAATAAAGTTTGTTAGCTAAGCAACAGTGCTTAAGTTTAAGAGCTAGGTAACGATACCTAGAATAGATAAGCCAAGGCGCTTAAGAATTTATAGGATATAAACAATAAAGTTTGTTTATTTTGAGCCAATTTAGTTGACCAGTTGCCAGCTAATCATTTTTCGTTTTCAACCTATCAGGAAAAAGGAAAATGACCGGTTGGAATAGTCTAGGTAAAACTACCTAGGTGACAGTACCTAGGGAAAAAGGGCAATAGCGCTTCTAAGCTAGAGAGCACTACAAACCCACCGTCTTAGTGACGCTTATCCAGTAGATAAAATAATCAATTCTCGAAATTATATTATATATTAAATATATATGTATATATATATATATCATATATAATTGTATATGTATGTAAAATATACATGAGTATATAGGAATATAATAGATTTAATTCATGGGTTGGGTAAATATTATTATCTATAAAGACTAAAGTTGGTTTATCCCCGTAAGGTGATAAAAGTACCACACTCAAAAGGAGATTCTTTTAAGAGACGTTACCAATTGGGTGAAAATCCCCGGTATTACCCCTTCGAAGCTCTTTAACCGAGTTGTCTTAAGATTTTAGGCGGTGAGCCATAATGTTTACCATGATTTTTATCTATTAAAGAAGTTTTCTTTTAAATAAGAAGTTTAAAATAAGTTGAGATAGTTTTCCGAAAGAAAGATTAAAAAGATATAAAGATATCTTTTGTAGCAGCGGAAAGAAAGATTAAAAAGATATAAAGATATCTTTTGTAGCAACGGAAAGAAAGATTAAAAAGATATAAAGATATCTTTTGTAGCAGTGATTTTAACGTCCAGACGGATGTATTCCATAACAATATTTTTAATTAAATTAAAAATATGTCTTTTTTTTTTATTAGACTAAGTATGTACACATAGATTCGTGCATGTTTGTGTTATATCCGTAACTACACCTGAGCGTTAATTGTTTCGAAATCACCTGATCATCCCAGGTCGTAATGCACGCATGAATGACAGTGAAACTCGGCTCATTATGATTTTTAAATTGGACCTTGGAAAGAAAGGAATAGACGATAAGGCGCAAGAGAGATAGAAGAGAGAGAGAGGAGAGAAATGAAAATTGCCTTTCGTTTACTGTTAAAGAGAATTGCTTTGTATAGTTTTTTTTTATATAATTTTATGAATTTTCATAACTTTGCTTTATATAGTTTCAGTAGTTTTGATACTTAATTTTATGAATTTTCATAGCTTTGCTTATATAATCTCAGTAGTTTTGATACTTAATTTTATGAATTTTCATAGCTTTGCTTATATAATCTCAGTAGTTTTGATGCTTAGTTTTATTTCTTGATAATTTCAACAGGAAACACTATTAATAATGCTAGCTCCTTTGTTTTAACAATGCAGTTTTAGAACTTAGAAAAATAAGATTAGTTATAATGCTTCAGCACCCGCTATAAAATCATTTGTAGTTTGGAGTTGATGTTTGGCTTTATTAACGAATAACCTTAACCTTTATTGCTTTGTTTTAATTAACTTTAAAGCTTTAAGTTGGAATCTTGATCAAATCTTGATCTGGCGGCCATTCATTTTGTAAGAAACTAACCATACTTTTAAGCTAGAATACTTTGTAATAAAGCTAACATAGTTTTAAGAAGCACTAATTTTCTTCTAAGCAGTTAGTATTTAGCGATATTAACATTTGTTTTAAGTTGCATGGCAAACTTTAAAAACACTCTTAAGAATTAAGAAAAATGCACTGCCAATTGACACTAATATGCGAATTTTGTCTCCAGTTACGTTCTATTTGGAGACAGAAACAAATAAATTATACTTCGCAGCCATGTACACCAAACACCAAGTTATTCCGTCTTTTCATCTTTGTTCACAGGAACACACCACATCCCATATGGAGATGCGAGCACTACCATCTCAATGGATGTTAAATATGTTGTTTTGGACATACAGCACACATATGTTGATTGGATCAAATCTTTTGGCAAAGTTTATTCTCGGAGAGGAGTCCTTTGTAAGTAAGTTAAGTTTGTGTGCCACAAATAAATCGAATCAACAATATGTGTTGCAAGAGGTCCCAAAGCTTCTTACATGTTCAAACACCGCCCTAAGAAATACCTAAGTTCTGTAAACAAAATCTTACATAGTAAATTTCCAATAAGCCACCTATCTTCTCAATCGCCTCTGTGTTTAAGATTCAAAGTTCTATAAACTCCCTCCAAGGTCGAGACTCTATTTTTTTAATTCTTGTTGCAATGTTCGTTCCTGAACGTTTTTTGGCTATGCATTCTCCCTTGATGACTAAGAGCCCAGCGAGAGGCATCCAGGCTTTTTCCCTGCATTGGGAGCGTCATTAGCTCTGCTACTATCGAATAGTAAGGTTGGGGTTCTGAAAGTGGCTACGCAAGGTAAGAGTGAAACGGGGTGTGTGAAGTGTGATTCGAAGCAGAGGATATACTTTCCCCAGTATTAATATTCCCCAAGCGCTAAGTATCATATATTAATAATACGTATATGCTATACTGCTTATATATATATAATATATATATATATATATATATATTATATATATATATATATATATATATATATATATATATATATATATATATATATATATATATATGACTGTATATATACTCTATTCATAATTTTAAGTATTTTTTATTACAATGTATATTTCTTCTTTCGTAAAATACAGGTAAAAATAGTAATACTAGAGTATTCCACCGTGTATGAGTTTTCTCGACAGTCTTTAAAAAAGAGGAGTCGGAGGTAATTAAAACATTTAGTAATTAAAACCTTTAATAATTCTCTTATTTTCAGCGGTGGTATAAATTTCGATGTTCAATTAAGTGTTGTTCATTTTATTGTATGATTATTTTATTTGAAATATTCCAATATATTTTCGCTCATGGTGCCAGAATTTGTAATTAAATATAAAAGTGATTGTTAATGATAATTAATGTTGTTCATAAATTTTCCGTATATTTTTCGCTTATGGTGCCATAATTTTGTAATTAAAAATTAATGAGCATGCATATATTATAATTACTTTATTTATGCATTTAGCATAATAATTTTTAGTATAATTAATAATATGTAATTCATTATGTATTTAAAAATGCTAAATTTGGTCATGATAAATTATCAATGAATTATTGACCCTTAGGTTGTTTTGATGGGCCTAGTCTACAGTGACTAGGTTGTTTTATGGGCTTTTGTTTGTCAAGTGTGAGGGGCTAAAACACCCCTATGAATAAAGAGTGGAGACAACATGGTTTTTACTCATTAACCCAAATCAATTGTGTCGACGAG
The DNA here is from genome assembly GCA_015478945.1 of Trachelipus rathkii. NCBI lineage: Eukaryota > Metazoa > Arthropoda > Malacostraca > Isopoda > Trachelipodidae > Trachelipus > Trachelipus rathkii. Next base: position 25,914 of record JABUQX010089872.1, read on the forward strand.
TGGTCGCAGCAAGCAAATTCCAATATATATATTATATATATATATATATAATATATATATGAATATAATATATATATATATATATATATATTAATATAACTATAATATATATAACTATATATAATATACAGGGGGATTCTAAAACCATCTGCGGACAAGACTCGGAGACGCTGATAGAGCAACGATTAAGGAAACATTTAATTGTTGAATATAAGCTATGATTGTAATGAATCTTCGTTTCAAAGTTTACGGATGCTGTAGGTAAATCACGTGTGGTTGTTTTGACGCGTCGTGTACTTCGTAACCGGAGATTTTGGGTATTCTAATATTATGTATGTGTGCGTGCGTACATGTGTATTCCGAGGGTTGAATGAATGGTAACAATAAGGATATTTGTATAACAACGTTATGTGTTTTGACGCGACGTTGTAAAGCAAACAATGGTAGCTGTTATTTTCAAAATATTTTATTTGGGAAAAATTACAGGTATTCAAAGTATTCTGCCTTGTACCTGATTACATTCGTTACATCGCGCGATGCACATGCTGTCGGACTCTAACGAACATGCCCTCACTGTGTCTGATTGATCAAACGCAGTGAATATTCTGAATCAGTTCCGTCTTTGTGTTGAACTGGGGTAAATGTGAGCACAACACTCTGTCAAAATGCCCCCAAAAGAAATAATCTAGTGTGAGGGCGGACGATCTTTCGCAGCCACGCAACAGGTCCCCTCTCACCTATCCATTGTCAGTGTTAGCATTCTGTTCAGATTCGCGCCTGCTTGGGGCGAAAGTGCGCTAGAGCGCCATTCATTGTTTGGGAACCACATGGTCTCTGCGGGTCGCAAGGGATATGTCGTCCATGAGCTGCTGCGGAAGCGTGTTCTGGAGTAGTTGCAGGTACGTAGGTCCATCGTCCAAACGGTGTGGAATGATGACAGGTCCTAGCAGATAATCCCCAAGAATTCCACCCAGATGTTTACGGTAAATTTTTTCGTATGGTGAACTCTGATGAACATCGCGTGCGGATTGTTACTCTCATATGTGGCTGTTCTGCTGTTGAAGTAGCCTGATCACGTTTGTGTGAAGCAGCCTATCAGAAAACAAGACATAGTGCAGGCAAAGCAGGATTATTCGAGATGCTTCCGTTGCAAGGAAACTACGGGCAGAATGCAAACAGGGGGGTGTGAAGCTCGTTTGGCCAAGGCCTTGTACTTTTCTGTAGGGTGGAGTATGCATGGTGAGGACTTCTTATGCAAGCCGAAAAGCAGACGAACTTGATTTATTAATCCATGGAATTGGGCAGAATGGCGCGTGTGCTAGTGTCTGAGTGTTGGGCGGCTCTCAGAGTTGATATGTGTCAACGCAGGAGTCCTGCGTATTACGCGGTCTTCCACCAATGCACGGGGAACGAAGGATCCCAGTATCTCGAAGGACGATGCATGAAGGCGAGCGTAAGAGTGGTGGGGGTTGGTGATTTCTGTGGGAAGACCTGTTTCCCGGGTACTGAGGTGCCCTCTTCGCTTCAATTTCGTTCGACGCCACATGTAACAATTATATGTCGTTTAACTCGGGAAAGCAGGTGTAG
>JABUQX010089872.1:37500-41116 GCA_015478945.1 Trachelipus rathkii
TATGTTTATTAGTAGATTTTGAAAAGAGAAAATGATGGTACGTTTAAGGGCACATTTTGGAAAGTGAAAATGATGGTATGTTTATTGGTAGATTTTGGAAAGAGAAAATGATTGTACGTTTATGGGTATATTTTGGAAGGAGAAAATGATGGTATATTTAAGAGCACATTTTGGTAAGAGAAAATGATGGCATGTTTATTGGTAGATTTTGGAAAGAGAAAATGATAGTACGTTTATGGTTAGATTTTGGAAAGAGAAAATGATGGTGTGTGTTTAAGGGCGCATTTTGGAAAGAGAAAATAATGGTATGTTTATGGTATATTTTGGAAAGAGAAAAGGATGGTACGTTTATGGGTAGATTTTCGATAGAGAAAATGATAGAATGTTTATGGACACAATTTGGAAAGAGAAAATGATGTATGTTTATTGGTAGATTTTGGAAAAAGAAAAGGATGGTATGTTTAGTAGATTTTGGAAAGAGAAAATGATGGTACGTTTATGGGTATATTTTGGAAAGAGAAAATGATGGTACGTTTATGGGTAGATTTTGGAAAGAGAAAATGATGGTACGTTTATGGGTAGATTTTGGAAAGAGAAAATGATGGTATGTTTAAGGGCACATTTGGAAAGAGAAAATGATGGTATGTTTATTGGTAGATTTTGGAAAGAGAAAATGATAGTACGTTTATGGGTAGATTTTGGAAAGAGAAAATGATGGTACGTTTATGGGTAGATTTTGGAAAGAGAAAATGATGGTATATTTAAGAGCACATTTTGGAAAGAGAAAATGATGGCATGTTTATTGGTAGATTTCGAAAGAGAAAATTATAACTTAGTAGATTTTGAAAGAGAAAATGATGGTATGTTTAAGGGCACATTTTGGAAAGAGAAAATGATGGTATGTTTAAAGGCACATTTTGGAAGGAGAAAATGATGGTATGTTTATTGGTAGATTTTGGAAAGAGAAAAAGAATGGTACGTTTAGTAGATTTTGGAAAGAGAAAATGATGGTACGTTTATGGGTACGCATTTTGGAAAGAGAAAATAATGGTACGTTTATGGGTAGATTTTGGAAAAAGAAAATGATGGTATGTTTAAGGGCACATTTTGGAAAATGAAAATGATGGTATGTTTATTGGTAGATTTTGGAAAGAGAAAATGATGGTACGTTTATGGGTAGATTTTGGAAAGAGAAAATGATGGTATGTTTAAGGGCACATTTTGGAAAGTGAAAATGATGGTATGTTTATTGGTGGATTTTGGAAAGAGAAAATGATGGTACGTTTATGGGTAGATTTTTGAAAGAGAAAATGATGGTACGTTTATGGGTAGATTTTGGAAAGAGAAAATGATGGTATGTTTAAGGGCACATTTGGAAAGAGAAAATGATGGTATGTTTATTGGTAGATTTTGGAAAGAGAAAATGATGGTACGTTTATGGGTAGATTTTGGAAAGAGAAAATGATGGTACGTTTATGGGTAGATTTTGGAAAGAGAAAATGATGATATGTTTATTGATAGATTTTTGTAAAGTGAAAATGATGGTATGTATGATGAATTTCACACTTATTACGCTCTCTTAAAACGCACTGAACTCGACAAAGCCTGTTTCATCTCCGAAAATTCTACTTCTTTGTAGTGTTAGTAATTAAAGAATCTTTACCTGCCAGAATTAATAACGAGTTTCTCAAAATGTTTAATTAAGAAAAATTCCAGAATAGAGTTAAAAATTTTTATATTTATTAAAAGTTTTATGAAAAGTGTTTGATGATTCGTATCCGTATCTGCATCCGCAAAAGTTAAAATTCTTACTAGATATTACTGATTCCTAGCTGTTAACTTTAATTTTAACAATTCAAGAGATGGTACTGTTCAAAAACTCCGAAGAGTGTTTACTTAATTAATATTTATATTTAGTTTTTTCGCGAAATTATTATTATTATTATTATTATTATTATTATTATTATTATTATTATTATTATTATTATTATTATTATTATTATTATTATTATTATTATTATTATTACAATTATTATTATTATTACAATTATTATTATTATTATTATTATTATTATTATTATTATTATTATTATTATTATTATTATTATTATTATTATTATTATTATTATTATTATTATTATTATTATTATTATTATTATTATCGTTATTATTATTATTATGAAGACTAACAATTATTTTGTTTCTGTAGGGTTAGTTGAAAGAGCGTAAACCTGACTTTACTCTATCAATACTGTGAGTAACTAAAGGGTAATTACTTAGTTAAAAGCGTCACTTCGGAAAATATTAACATTATATCTGCCTTGGTAATTAACTCGTCTAAGCTATTTACATAAAACTGTTTGACGAAACCGGAAATTTCTGAAACCAATTTAAAAGTTTAATGAAGAAGAGAAATTAGGTTATGCTCTTCGAAACGAAGAAGAAGAAGAAGAAGAAGAAGAAGAAGAAGAAGAAGAAGAAGAAGAAGAAGAAGAAGAAGAAGAAGAAGAAAGTGAAACATTTAATCTTTATATGAAAGAAGTAATTAGTTTTAAGGGTGTACGGGGAATAATATTTAAAAAAGATTTAAATATAGAGAAATTGCCCAAAACAAATATTGAACAGAATTAAAGTGAAAGCGAATATTAAGAGAGAGAGAGAGAGAGAGAGAGAGAGAGAGAGAGAGAGAGAGAGAGAGAGAGAGAGAGAGAGAGAGAGAGAGAGAGAGAGAGAATTGCCTTAAAATATCTTTCTCTAATATTCATAATAAAAACTGAAATAAACTCATAAAAAACACATTTTCGAGTATTCAGCATATTAACCCCGAGCTTTTATTTTTTTTCTTTTTTTTTTCATTATTTTTTTTTTCTTTTTCTATTTGACGTTGAATTTTTGTTTTGCAAAAAATAATCGTATTTTATAAGTCCAAAATTAGAGGAGGAAATTAGACAGGATGTTCTAATAACGTTTCTATAGAAACATGTATTTCAAGACTCGAAAACAACGAAATATGTGTCTGTTCGTGCGTGTGTAACCATATATATATATATATATATATTATATATATATTATATATGGACATTTATAGTTATTATTATATATTATTATATATATATATATATATATATTATATATATATTATTATTATTAAATTATTTTATATTATTTTTTTATATATATTTTATAATATTATTTTTTTGATATATATATATATATATATATATAATTTATATATATATATATATATATATATATATTATATATATATATATATATATATATATATATATATATATATATATATATATATATATATATATATATATATATATATATATATATATATAGCATATATATATATATATATATATATATATATATATATATATATATATATATATATATATATATATATATATATATATATATATATATATATATATATAAAGTTACGTTTGGCTCAGTGGGTTAAGGCGAGATTTTTGGCTCGCCTTAAAACGCGGATTCCCTCTCAGTAATGGGTTCGAATTCTCGTTCAGCTGGCGGAACGGACACAAAAATTGTCGTCAGTAGGAGATTTTCTGTAATATTTACGTATTGCAGCTTCACGGAATAG
>JABUQX010089873.1:0-17500 GCA_015478945.1 Trachelipus rathkii
GAGAGAGGAGATCTATTCACATCTATCGTGGTATTCTTTCTTTACGTCACTAACTCTACACAGGTGTTTCACTATTTCATTACTCTATATTATAATTCACAATCTCAAATAAGTTATCATAAGATATACAAGGAGTATTGGATATATTCACTGAAATTATAAAGTCACTCGACGCACACATAAGACTTATTATAGTACCGCAGCGGAAACATGTATTCATATTCGGAACATATATGTAACGGCAACGATAGAATACGGAAAGAAAATGACACTATTATTACGCCAAAAATATCTCCGCATAATTATTCGTATCAGCTTCATTATGATTAAGTGACACGATAAATTAAATCAGAATTATTTATCATATGAAACTCCGTATATTTTTATATTATTATAGTGCCGTTTATTCTGTACCCTAATGAATTTTTTTAAAGAGATTTAAATTTAAATTCATAGTAGCAGTTCTATTAAGCGTTTACACTGATCGCCTTACATATATACTATTTAGTAAATACGCTCATTTATGGGTAGGCCAGAAGATTTCAACCTAGTTATTATGACTTAAATAATAAATAACACGAAGAGAAGCGATGCGCGGGAACTTATTTTTATGCCATGATTAACTATAGAAATAATCAAAGTTAATGACGCAAAGTTATGTTATCATTATATTATCACTATAGGGTTGTTGGTTCTGACTGATTAATAAATATTTAAAAATATTTATTACTATAATTATTTAAATTATATTTATTTTTTATTTTATAGTATTATTTATTATAACTCATTCTACTTCATATATGCAATTAAAGCAATATCAATTAATATCTATATTTATATAACTTATTAAATATTCGCAGAGATAATTTTACAATTTCCTTTTTTTTTTTTTTTTTTTTAGGGTTCTTTATTTTCTGAAATAAAAATATAAATATTCAAAGGTGCAAATAATAAAACCCTGAAGTTAATAATACCATGGTATTGGGTTTATTTTTAATGATATTAAGAAAATTTAAAATAATGAAATAAAGGAAATAATTAATCATTTATACAATTATAAATTGAAATATAAATTATACAATTTTAACGATAATTATGAAAATTTTATTTTTTTCCTGTTTAATCTGGTAAATTTAAGTTCTAGAATTTACACAACCAATGCAATCCCAATCCTAATATTTTACTGAGTCTAATAAAACTAAGAAGAAAAGCGAATTTAATTAATAAATATATATAATTAAATAATATGCAAATATTATATATAATTTGATAATTTTAATCATAATATTTGTAATAATAAATATTACAATTAAATAATATATAATAATAATAAATAATAATATAATAATAATAATTAAATAATAATAAATAATAAAATTTAATTATATAATAATAAATAATAATATATATTAATAATTTACTATTATTATATATTATAATTAGTAAACTCTTTATTATCTCTGTATTATTTATTATTTCTTATTTCTTTTTCTGTTTTTCTTTTGTTTTTCTTATTCACCAAGAGTGATAAATTCTAATTATTTTGATTTTTTATTATTATTATTATTTATATATATTTTATTAATTATTATTATTATTATTTTATTATTAATTATTATTATATTATATATTAATTATTATAATTATATTATATTTTATTTAATTAATTTAACTCCTATATATATTTATATATCATTTAATATATATATATATATATATATATATATATTATATTAATAAATATTATATATATTTATATATATATATTATATATTAAATATATATATTAATATAATATATATATTATATTATATAGTATTATATAATATATATATTATTATTATACTATTAATATTATATATAATATATATTATATATTATGTATATATATATAATATATAATATATATAAATATTATATCATAATAATATATTATATTATTATTATTAATATTAATATTAAATATATAAATAATAAATAGTATATATTATATATATAACTAATATTATTATATATATTTATATAATATATTCATATTATATTAATATTATATAATTATATTTAATATATTAATATAATATATATATTATATATATATATATATATAATATATATATTAATATTATATATATAATATACTAAGTATTATTTATATTAATGGTATTTTTATATATTACGCATGATTGCTTTAAAGCGAAAATTTAGGGTTATACTCACTAATTTTATTATTAATCATTTTAAAATAATAATTATTTTATTAACATAACCGACAACTCAGTTAGTCGGGCTTCACTAGGTGTGGTACGTTAGTTTGGACGGGAACCCATCAAGTAAATATATTACCTATACTATCATGGGTGTGATTGGATTCACCGTAGTAATTATTTACATTGCAAACTGCATTTGGAGTTAAAGCCATATGCGATAATATAAATAAGCCATATCATATATATTATATATAAGATATTATATATATATAATATTAATATATTAATTAATATATATATATATAATATGATAATATATAAGTTATATATATTAATTATATTATAATAATATATATATTATAATTTATAATATACATTATATACCGTAATATATATATATATATATATATATATATTAATATATTATATATTTATATATATAATATATATATATTAATATATATTTATATATAATAGTATATATTATATATTATATCTATTTACATTAACCAACTAGTTCATATACCGCTAAATATGGTATGCTAAGGTGGATGTCGGTAATCGAGAGTAATGTATTTTATTAATAATACTCCTGTTGGACATTTAATAGATATAAATTGAGAGAAGAGGGTTTATCCTATTACCAACCATCAATAACCATGCGTAAAGATAAATCTATATACATATTCACCAATTAGACGCCACGCAGGTATATCTATTACATTCAGTAATTTCTATTATATATTATTAAATCACAAAATTATGTATTTTTCTTCATTTTCAAATGTAAATTTAAAACTGATGGTTAATATTTTATATATATTTAATGATATTAAAAATATAATTACCGCTCCTCATTAGTAAATATTTAAATTTCACGGATAATTAGATATTTATTTTTCTATTTGTTATAAATTGTTTACAATATATATATATTATTCACTAATTTTTAATTTATTTCCTTCGATTTTATAAATAATAGTGGTTGGTGGGCGACTTTATTATCACACTCATACTGCGAGTCCTGATAAAAAGAAAATTATTAATAGTATAATGGTGGCTCTTTGTTTTTAATTCTGGATTTGCTAATTCTTAATTAATCCAATTGTTTTTGAATATGCAGGATAGATTTAAAATAATATATTTATAATGATATAATAGTGATAAAGTTAGGTTTTGATAAATTTTGTTACTTGCTTCTAAATAATATTAGGACTGTTGCGGGATTTAAGATTAAGTCAACAGAATCATCTCTATGGAGATAAAGGAGGGCTATTTGTCCATTTTCTCTTCTATAGACAATAATAGTAACATCTTTTTATGAGTGTCTCGTTTTAATAGTTTGATTTCGAAGATTTATACAGCCTCACTCTTTAGTCTATCCTTTTTTCTCTCTTCCTCACGTTATTCATTACTCTTATTCTCTTATACCTTCTTTTTACCCTGTCATTTTTAGATTGCGTCCAACCTCGACGACGTGTTCTAGTACTAATAATATATATTAATTAAATAATAAATAAATAAATATATATAATATAATAATAATTAATATATTATATATTATATATTATATATTATATTAATATATATAATTATTAATAATATTATATTATATATATTAATATATATATATAATAGTATATATATATATATATATTTATATATATATATATATATATATATTATTTATATCTTAATTTTTTCTGATTGAGAACAAGGTCGGAGGTCAATCACTATTTAACAGCAGAGTTGAGGGAAGTTACGTACCACAATTTAAGAGTCAACTTTAATAGACCGATCAATTTAGCCATAATATACGCATTTATGTAAAACGGGGAGTTAGGGGAAGGGGGACATGCTGAGGTGCTTCAGTAATATATTGTCTATTAGGGCACCTTGAATTAAGTTGAATAGAATGATTAGAAGTAATTGATTTTGATCTATACTAAGTGATTATTATTTGAGAGTTTTGCGGGAAAACAATGGAATGGTAGGTTAATAGGGATACTGATTTTTGTTGAAGGTGTACGAGTAAGGTAGTGCGTAAGTAATTATATTTATTTTTTTTTTAAAACACAAGAACTTCATTCATATAACCTAGTTGATGTAGGTATTATATGAGAAAATGTCGAATGTGAAGTAGTAATGATTTTTATTTTTATGTAGTTGTAGAAGTAGGATGTTTTAAATGTATTGCATTAGGATGTAATCTGATTATTTAGAGTAGTAAGTTGGGTGAAGGGATATTATAATTAGATCATTATTAGTTTTGTTTATATATAATGTTATATTATTAAAGTTATTGGAGTTCAGATGTAGAAGAGAATAGTGAAAAGGAAAATAGGAAAATGGGGAGAACGGATATGTTATAGAAGATTTAAATGAACAGATAATTATAAAGAAAATAATTTAATGCTGAGAACACTTGGCAAATAAGATTCATTATTGAAAGGTTAAGGAGAATTGTGGTTGGTGAGGGGTGTAAGGACTGAGCAAATGGTGGGCTGATGGAGTTGTGAGGTTAGGTAGAGGTTCGGTTTGTGGTTAGGTTGAAGCTGGGTGTGGTGGTGCTCTAACCAGAGAAGATAATTTTTGGATGTTGTGAGAGTGAGGATAGAAGAGTGACATGACAGCGCTGTGTTTTTATTCGATACTGATTGAAACATATAACAAGAAAATAACTTTAAGTGATATAATCTTATGTAGATATAAGATTTAATGCAGAAGATAATTTTACGAAGTGAGAGGCTTCACTATAGCTATCTGACTTTGATATGTATCACATAATGTATAGAGCGATATTTAGTTGCAATTGGATGCGCGAGAGTAATGACAGAAGTGAGGTTTGGTCTATGGTGAAGAAATATACGCATCGCCAATTTTTACAATTTAAGAGGCTCAGTGACTAGGACAATATAATATAATGGACTGGCGTAGGGAGCATGTACATACAAGTTGTTCAAGACAACACATACACGGTGAGAGGAAGAAAAATGATTAATGAAATATAGTTACTAGAAAAAAATAGTTGCGCGCAATGATATTCTATACAAACGCAACACATCAAGATTATTATAGACATCTATATAACTTTTAGCAACACAGTTAAAATAGTTAGTAGTTCATTTTCTCTCTTCTGCACGTCTCATTCTATTATTTCCCAAACGTATAATGCTTCATATCACGTGTGTGTGGTGGGGTTGTGACTGAGAGGTGCGCGAGGTTCCGAGGACCTTACTTCAAGAAAATTAATTGCTAACTTTGTCTCCAAAATCCATAAGTTTTTGAGCTATCACAAAATACATGCAAACCATAAATTTTGTTTTTGCGAGAGAATTGCACTTCTCCCACACTATGATAATTCATGTTTTCATTATTATTCGCAATTCACTATTTACCGATGAAGATTATGATCATTGTTTTAGGAGATTTATCAGATTATATTAATTATAGTTGTCGTGGGTGACCAGATCGAGTTTGAGTCGGCGAGTATTTTTTCTTATAGTATTATTAGCATAGATTTCAAATGTGTTTTTCAAAATTAGGAGAACATATTTTTTTTTCTACCCTTCCGATCAACAGTGAAATGTTGATATATTTTTCAGGGCTTGTATAGTCGGGCAGATGCATCTTTTTTTACTCTTAGATAATTATCTATAAGTTATATGGTACAATTATATAGGTTTATGGTAATTATATGTTCTTGGATAACAAATTTTCAAAAAAAAAGTTTATTTGAAAATTTATTTTATTATAATAAATATATTTCTTAATTTGAGTAATACAAAAAAATTAAATTACTAAGAACAAAATAGATGATCATCTTGTCACGACTTTATATTGAAGCTCATGATTAAAATTTTCGATGTTTATGTACGGATAGGGTGAATAATAAATATTAGTCATTTTTATCACATCACTTCTTCTTAAAATTAAAAAAAATGGGTTTGGAAATTAGGCAACGCTGAGCACAATAACTAATAAAAATTCTATAATATAAATATATAAATATTTTATATATATTATATCGTCCCAAAAAGCTCTCGCGCACTAAATCAAAATACCTGACCTAATATATTACTTGTTAAGCAGGGGGTTGGTATTTTTTTTAGATCTTTTGAGATAAAATATCAATTTTTGGATTTTTTTGATATTCTTTGGATTTTTTGGATTTTTTAGATTCGTGACGTCACGCGAAATATAAATTTTGTAAACAAACTTTTCTTAAGTCGATATAGTATTATTTTTAAGTGATATATTGAATTCATTCAATTCTATAGTAAGATCAAAAATGGACAGAAAGATTTATTTCAAGAACGCTCAAATTCAGTGACTATCTACGTAAGGTAGACTCGGAGAATTGACCACATCTTAGTAATAATTTTACACAGAATATCTCTCGAATGTCAAAGTGTCGCATAGGGTAAAATAACTTGAAAGTTTGATTTAGTAATGGGTTGGTGCACAAAACTCTACTCGGAATTTCTATATGATAAATTGCAAAATTCTGAAGTTAAATCACTATTAACAGCTTCACAGTAAAAAAGCACCTCTGGCAAACAAACGTGCTATCATATAGACAGACAAAGAACATAAAGAAGGAGGAGTGTTACGAACTATGTGTTTGGTGTAGTATTATTTTTATAAAGCTACTAGATAAAATTGTCTGTGGACTAGAAAAATTCCGAATTTTATGATACATCTTTTATTGTTGGAAATACACACGCGAGATGTCTACTGCCTCGTAGCTCGACAATTAAGTGGAATGGATTTTGGGACCGCACTATAGCATTTGTTTATAATTGAGTATAATATCAGTGTATTATAGATATTTTTTATACTATATTATTGTATAATAAATAAAAATGATATATCGCGGTTGGCAAAAAGATAATAAGAAGAAAATTTAAAAATATAATTAAAAAGCACACAGAACTCTAATATATAGAATTTTCTCATCACCAAAAAATTCCTGACACAAAATCACAGAAGTTAGTGGATAGTGTTATTTGAGTAGGGAGATACTGAGTAGACAATTGCCATGTGTAGATGGAGAAATATATACAATAGATGTGTTGATTGATATATCAAGAGGTGATTTGAAGAGGAGAGTTTACAAATCGTATGTTTGTTAATTTCGAAGGGTGGGTGTCTAGAGATAATGATTGCAAAGAAGGTTCAAAGAATATGATCGTTAAATATCTATAACGCGACGCCATAGTTTAGTCGAGCATTGAGAGAGATGTTGTATTGTACTCACTTATGGTAAGTATTTAATCGCCCTTGCCATTGGTGGTTTAACCTGTGATGGGAGAGTAGGAAGTTTGTTTGTCGTGGGATCATAGCTTTGAAAAGGCTTTGAGAGAGAGAATTTTATAGAGAATAATAATGGTGGTGTAGAATACGTCTTTGCGGAGAGGAGGGTGTTGTCATGAGATATACAGGGGTGGTGGAGGGTACACGTAAAGTGACATAAGATAGTATAAGTGGAGTGTGATGAATATAAGAGAGATTAAATGAGAGAAAGTGCGACGCAGTGTGATAAGTTGATATTTGAGAAAGATAATTAATCTGCAACACCTTATCGTATTCAAGCGATAGTTTATACAAATATAAATATTATTGACATATTTGGTTGAAAGTATATACATTTTAGTGAAATCAGAGAAAGATACAGAAATAGAGAGAGAAGATTGTTTCCCACGGTCTCAGAAGAATATGTCGTAGGTCTGTAGTTTAAATCTAAAATGGTTGTCATTAGTGCGACATTAAATCTTCGGTATAATTGTTCACAACTCGAGAGGCTGTAAGTCCTTTTAAAAGGTAGATACGAGTATGCGAGGACTCATTAGTATGTCGTTTAGACTTGACGCGTATGTTTGTTACCCCAGGGGTTCGAGATATATATATTAACTACCAGAAGACAAATATATGAGTTGTTAGGTATAAAGACTATGATTATATATGACTCTAAGGTGGAGCTAGGGGAAGACTGACTGTCGAAGGATGGATAACCTATAATACGCGTGTGGGAGGTTCTGTCATGCTATTTAAATCACATGGATTAAACGTGATAATCGAAGGAATGTAAGGCAAGATATAAGAGTTTTAACGTTATCAGAGATGAAATGTTGTTCGATGAGATATAGAGTTCGCTGAAATATTGAAAGAACTTCGATTATAGCTCGCATTATGTCGTCAATTTCAAAAGTGATATTAGTACTTCATAATGAGAAACAAGAGAGTGTGCTATTATATAGTTAGTGGCGATAATGGGATAAATCAAAGCAAATTGATGTGCTACTATAGGGGGTAGAGCAGAGTACGAGTATCGACACTGTGGCCCTTTGCGGGGCTGGCCTTGGTCTAGGCTGGCTCGGATTTGAATCGCCTGAGATATACGACCAAGTCCTGTAGAGGATAGCAGTAAAACGTAAAAACAGATGAGTATTTCTTTCGCAGATGAAGTTAAACGGATTATGGTTGATATGATGACAGAAGAGGAGTTGTGATATAAATGACACTACATGAAGACTTGAGCATAGTAATTAGTGTATATACTATATTCGATGCATACACAACAACCGCACATATAACTGAATAACACACTCACTAACATCATCTCAACACATACACTACTAATATACAACATCTATTATACAACATATCAATATATATTATAGTATTATTAATATATATATATATATACTTATTAATATATCTATATTATATATATTAATATAGTATAATTTAATAATTATATATATATATATATTAATAATAATTATATTAATATATATTTATTATATTATATTAATATATATATATTAATAATAATATTATTTATTATATCTTATTTTTTTATTTATTATTTTATTATATACATTGATACCTATAACTCACTATATAAAAACCCCATTAATATAAACTTTTCAAAGGAGGGAGGAAAAATAATTAGAAAATATATAAAAAAAAAATTATAAAATATAAAAAAATTACATTAAGAAAATATATAAATAATAAATATTAAATGGAAAGTAATAACTCACTACCTGACCCTATGCCTAAAAGCAATTTCTACTATTTAGGTATGTGAGTACGCAGACGCGCGATTCAGGTAAAGTGACGAGACTGCAACTGATATAACATATCCGCTGCTAGCGTAACGATTAGCACAATAAGGCAAGAGGAGAGTTTTATCACACACTATAATAAGACAGAAGATCGCTGAGGATACTGAGTTTATAAGGTAAGCGACATTTATAATAGCCACTGAGCTTGATCCTTGAGTATTCACTAACTTCCACATATATTATACTTTATCATATATTTTGTCGTGCAAATATGGATCAAACAAGCAACCATAAACACAATAAGTTGATTTTACGATAAGATGCGACGGGCAGTGGGTGGAAGGAATCAATGAGAAGGAGATCTATTTCGCTCAGCGATTCACACACATGCGAATCTGAGATAAAGGTATTAAACTATTTATAGGCGACAGAGTAATAGGTAAACTACACTGATACTTCTAACAATTAGACAAAATGAGAAGACGGACAGGTCTATTATGGAGCGAGTAGATTTCTTGAATGAGGTGACGAGGGTAACTAGGTGATTTCAGGTAGTTGAATTACAATAAATAATATAAAATTATAAATCAATCAGAACAGACTTTTAGATTAATCGATATTTGATAAGAAACTCTTAGCGCATTTGGTCAGAGGGTTACTTAAGCACTCACATACTTCCAAATATTTAGTGAGGATGAGTATAACCCTAGTTCCACACCTCACAAAATATTGTTAGAATAAAGTATACTCACATTTATCAGTAGGGCGCATAATAAGACCTTATTAATATTAATCATTAGTAGTAAGTAATCTGAGCAATATAGGTATATAAAAGATAACAAAAATTATCACTCATATTAGCAATTTCTGAACTAGAATTATCCAGCTTATTTATTATTTTTAGATGGTCATTTTAGCAACCGATGTGATTGACGTATCCACAATTGTATTAATATTTATGTTTTATAAAACTATTAATATATTAATATTAATATATTATATATTTAAATATATGATATAATATATAATATTAATATATAGTATTATATATATATTAATTTATATTAATATATTAATTTGAGTGAATGGCTGTGTTTATATTGTCATGTAGTGATATATATTAGGTTATGGACCTGATTCCAAGGGATATAAACCCTTGATTTTATAATGATTAGAGAACTCACTATAACATAGATGCTGAAGTATTCCGGGCAAGATAGATTTTGGACATATGATGAGATTTCTTCACTATAAGGGTAATATATTATTTAGATGGGGAATGTATGTGGGGTGCAATTATCACACTTTTTTTTGCACACAGGCTTCAAACACAGTTCGCACTCTCTGTAGGCGTCAGACAAACTTATTTGCTCATGTGGTGCCCAGGTTTAGTTGTATGGACTAAAATTTGTATAACTTAGTATCACCAAATGAAATAGGATATGGCTCCAATAACAACCTCATATTATCATTTTCCCTAAAGTGCGAAACTTGAGTTGGTGATCAAAATTCATGTACTCCTCAGAAAGATTCTAACACTGTTTATACTATCGTTATCAATTATCAGGTTTTATTCCCTGGGTATTTGAGGGCTCATTATATAAAACCTAATCTAGCCCATATCACTAAAATACATCAGCTCACATTTACACTAACTACACAACACTCACTACACTATACACACACACACATATCACACTAACACAACTACACTACTCAACAACACATCAACATACCATATAAATATTTATATATTATATAATATTTATATAATATATTAATATATTATATATTATATATATTATATATTATTATATATATATTAATATATTAATATATATATATAATATATATATATATATATATTAATATATTAATATAATATATAAATATATATAATATATTATATATTAATATAATAATAAATATAATATATATAATATAATATATATATATATATATTATATTTATAATATATATAAATATTATAATATATATATAATTATTAAATTATTAATATAATATTAATATAATTTATATATATATCTATTATATAACTATTATATTTTATTATATATATTTATAATATATATATATTTATATTATATATTAATATATTAATACTAATTATAATATATATATATACATATATTATTAGTATTACTGAGTTAAGGTAAAGATAGATAAGAGAGAGAGAAGAGAGAGAGAGAGAGAGAGAGAAGTAGATGAAGAGAGAGTAAGTAATAGTATAAAAAGAGATGAGAGAGATAGAGACGTGAGTGAGTAGAGAGAGTAGATAGTAGTGAAGTAGAGAGTAGATTTAGCGATCATCGAGCGTTATTACAATTTTGTTTTCAGTCTTATTATTATTTAATAGAGTTCTTTAATTCTTTGAAACTATCATAAATAATTGATCTCGGAAAATGTAATTGAAACATATAATAACCTAAATATAGGAATGGAAGTGGTTGGTTTGAATCGGAACAAATGGGAAAAAATTTGACTGGAGTTGGCATTGGATAAAAAATAAATTATGTAGAGGTATGAAAAAAAAATTTCTTTTTTTAATAATAAATAAAGAGTAATAGAATTTTTACATAATTACTTATAAGAGACGATTTCATATACACTACTACTAGATAAGACAAATATTCTGTACCCTCAATACATTTCTTAATATATCGCAATAATAATGATTACAATAATTCAGGGAATGAAAATAATTTAATAAATAATATAATAAAAAATGCTTTAAGGATTTATGGTGACGGAATGTCCTCTATATTAAAAAATATGTTACTATATTTCAACACAATTTAAAAATAAAATATCCTAATAACCCTTATATAAGATGTATTATTAATAATATATATATATATTATATATATATATATATATAATTAATAATAATTTCTTTTTATACAAAAAAATAATATATATAATTTTACTTATACAAATGTCATAATATGAAATTTGTTTTAATATATATAATTATATAATATAATATATATTAATATATAATAATATATATATATAATAATATATATATTATATTTATATATATATAATATATATATAATATATTAATTATTATATAATATTAATTAATATGATATATTGAATATATATTATATATATGTAATTAATATATATATATATATAATATTAATTAATATAATATATATAATATATATTCATATATATAATATATATATAATAATATATAATATATATATATATATATTAAATATATATATATATATTAATATTAATTATATTATTATATATTTATATATATACTATATATATATATATATTTGAGTTATATATTTATTATATAATATCAAAATTATCTATTATAATATGATTATACATATAATAATAATAATATATATAATTAATATAAATAATATTTATACTCATATATATATATATGATTATTATATATTATATATATTTATTAATATTATATATTTATAATATATATTTAATATATATATATTTATATATAATATTATATATATATTAATTATTAGATTATATAATTAATATTATATATATATATTATATAATATAATTAATATTATATATATATTACTTATATAATATTTATATTTAATATATATCTATTCTATATATATTAATATATATAGTAATTATTACTATATTATATATTATATATAATATATATATATATATATATATTATATTATATATATATTATATATTATATTATTATTATTATATTTTAATATATTATATATATATATAATATATATATATATATATTATATATATATATATATAATTTATATATATATATATATAATGTAATATATATTAGCTTTATAATATTATGAAAAAATACGTTATTATAATATTATATATTATATATATATATAATATATATATATATATATTATTATTATATATTAATATATATATTAATATATATATATTTAATATATAATATATATATATATATACTATATATTATATAATATATATAATATTATAATATATATTATAATAATTATAATATATATATATTATATATATAATATATATTAATTAATAATATTAATAATATATAATTTATCAGGGCGTGACTTCGATGGCCTGGTTATGAGTAAAGTAGTTTTGCTACTAATAGCTCCCATACTTAATTGTGCATGATAGGTATACTATGTATGTGCATATATTCCTTATTTATAATGTATTATTTTTATTCTTATATACACTAAATTTTTAGTAGGATATAATATTAAACGAAATATTAAATACTAATTAATATAATTATACAACACTAATTGATTTATTATATTTAATGAAAAAGTAACAGTCCTATCTAAATATTTAGTTTAGTTCTCAAATAATGTTACATAATCAACATGATTGTTGCAGACACTTTACAACAAATGCCCTATACATTTTTGAGGAGAAATATGTTTGTGAAAATATGATAACTATAGTGACGTGGACGCTTTATACCTTATATATATATCAACACTTGAGCTGTTGCATAATATTAAGAACACTACCGCTTTAGTTTCAATACTGAAAATTCAATACATTTGCTAAGATATATATACGTAACTAATACAATGTTATACGGAAAATTGAGACTTCATGTTCAAATTTAATAGTCTCGGCGAACTCACGAATACGATATTAGTTACGTGATTGTGAGTGTTTGTCTAGTAATTTATCTTGTGCTCACTTTATTATAGTTATGTATAAATCTCTCTCTCTTCCTCTCTCTCTCTATATCTACATATATCTATATCTATACTCATATACTTATATAATATCTTATAATATAATATAATATATATGTATATATAATATATATTATATATAATATTATATATATATATATAGTAATTAATATATTATATATTACTATATAATATATTTTATATTAATATATTATATATAAATATTAATATATATATATATATTATATATATTATATTATATAAATTATATTATATTATATATATATTTATATATTATATTAATATATTATATTAAATATATATATATATTAAATATATTATTTATAATTAATATATATATATAATATATATTAACTAATAATATATATATATATAATATATATATTTAATATATTATATATATATATATATATATATATATATATATATATATATAGTATATATATATATATATAATTAATATATTAATATATAATATATATATTTATATTATAATATATTAATATTATATATATATATTAATATATATAATATATAATATTTAATATATTATATATAATAATAATATATATCTGTAGTCATCATGTGTAATTTTACTATACGCCTATCCAGTATTAAGTATTGATGTGAGGCGTGATGATGAGGTGTTGTGTTGTGTCTATCTCTCCCACGCAATCGATATAAATATCACTTACCTTTGATTACAGAATTAATTATTTGAAAGCTCTCTTGGGGCCATATCGTTTTTATTTATTTAATTTTTTTTTAACAATGCAGAGTTGAAATAAATAAACACTATTAGGCATCATCACCAAAACATGCTCTCACACTTATAATGAGAAAATTAATTAGATCACATCTCTATAATGTAGCAAGAGAGCTTATTCTCAGTTAGTACATATATTATAGTTTATATCACTGATATAAGTAGATACGATTACTCTTAACCTTCATTCATATGACATATTATTCATGTCTTACGTGATAAAAGGATTAGATCTCTTCTGTTTCGTGATAAAAATAGATTTGTTTATGTTTAAAATATTTTCGTTAGAAATGAGATGAATTAATATTTGAAAGTTTTGGAAGTTTCAAATTTCTATGTTTGTATAACGTACTTGGGAAGCGTTGAATCGCAACGGTGCTTAATAAATTCCAGTAGTTTTGCTCGATTACTGAATCTTCGAACCCTGAGCTATACACATACATAGTCTGATCTCTTTAATATTAATGGCATTATTAAATGAGTCACCTTGTAATAGATTTAATAGAGTTTTGGGAAACAAAATTAATCACAGTTTATTTTTTTTTATTAATGATCCTAAACGTCTATTTCACAAATTCTAATATTGTTTATTTGGAATGTTATTCAAGGGAAAATGTTTGAACTTAAACGTCAATTTATAATTTTAAATCTAGCTCCATTTATATTATAACTTTTGTTCCGATAACAGAGCCACATGCTTCTGCCATGGCATCTCAACCATTACTCCGAAACCCCAGTTTTTTTTCAAGCTTGGCCCATAACAACAAACTTTTTAGGCCTCCAAGGACCAATGACAAAGAATTTACCAAAGTTTAAATATTCTTAAGCTCTGATTGGTCTAGACCAGGATTCCCCTAAAGTGCAATAAATATATTATCAAGACATTAATGAATACAGAATTAGTGGGCCGCGAACGTCTTTGGACTCCTTGATATATATATATATAGTATATTATATAACATATATATGTAGTATATATTATATATATATATATTACATACTTATATACATATATATATTATATATTATATATATATATATAATATATATATATTATATAATATATGATGGTAAACAGTTACTTAAACGCCGCACACGGAAACTGGAGCCTCGGATAAAGACAAAATTTTCAGCAGGTATGGCCTCGTATGATACATATATTATATATAAGAATTCGTTTTAGGTCGAATGAAAAAAAAAAAAAAAAAAAAACTATCATTACTCTCAATTAAACTCATAGCTACAGCGAAAGTGAATACATTTTTGGAATATTCTGGTAAAATTTTAGTAAGGAAAATGTAATTACAGAATACCCAGGATTCCGCATTCGATGGCAAGTCTGTCGGTGTCTCGGAATTCGGATGAACTTCGGGTATGGATATTCGCCCCCTCGTCGGGGAGGGTCTCGCGGAAGCCCACCCGCTCTTTTGGTATTGGGTGTCGCGGGGGGTTCCTCGCACTCCCCTACAGGGTATGGTACGCACGTCCCCCCTGTGTTCCGCCGTCGGCTACGAGCCCCTAATTTTGCGTAATAGGCCTTTACAGAATAATCAATATAACTATATAATTTCGCCACTAAACAGGTAAAAAAAAAAAAAAAAAAAAAATTAATTTTCGACGCTAGAACATCTATTTATGTAGTCATATGATGCTGACTGTAAATTTTTTTTTGATCCGGGCTCCCGTTCCGTGTGGGCGTTAAGTAACTTTGTCCTATATATATTGTTTTTTTTTTTATTTTTTATTATTATTATTTTATATTATATATTCTTTTTTGTTTTTTTTTTTTTTATAACATTTCGCCTTTTTTTTTTTCCAAACAAGTTGGGGCTATGCGGGAAACGACCCAAATCCTACCCCTATATAAATAGTATATATATAATTATATATATAGTAGTATAGTATATATATATATACTGTATAACTCTAGATATATATATATATATATATAAATACCACAATATACTATATATATACTATATATTTAAATTAAGGATAAGTATATTTCCAAAATTTTAACGGGGGTTTTAACCATGCTGGTGGGGTTTTTTGGGTTATAAAATATTTTCGGTTTCAAGCACCATGATTTTTTGCCCTTCTCACCAGGTACCCATTTCAGCACAGTAAACAGGTTTATTATCGTTTATATGTTTAAGTGATAGAAAGCCTACTTTAACCTCCACTTAGGCTTCACAATTGTTTGCCAAACGCAAAGGTTACTAGATATATGTTCCTCCAGGCTTTGAATAGTATAATTATTTATTATTATTTATTATTATTATATTATTATTATTATGATTTTGATTATTATTATTATTAATTATTATATTATTATTATATTAATATTATTATTATTATTTTTTCGTTTTCTATTTTACATATTTTTATTATAGAATTTTCACAATACATTGTGCATAGCGTCAACCTATGTTCTTCTCTTTATCTTTCTTGTTAATCAGCCGCCGATATCATTTTTATCATTTGTTATTTCTTGACACACCCGAATATATTAATTAAATTTATATTATATATATATATATTATTATATATATATATTATATATAGTATATATATATATATATAATATATATATATATATATATATATATATTTATATTATAATATATCTATATATAATATATATATATATAATAATAATATATAAGCAAGAATATTTTTTAAATTTGTCTAAAAGTTGATTGTAATTTTTTAATG
>JABUQX010089873.1:22500-25725 GCA_015478945.1 Trachelipus rathkii
TTCAGAGAATTCTCATCCACCTCAACTCCTCCTCCAGTTTAACTATCTTTCCAGATCTAGCATCTAGCAACCTTCCCATTTTCCTATACAACATTTATATTTATTTCAACATTCCTCAGCTTCCATGATCTTTTCTCTTTCGTTAGCCAATTCTTGTTAAAATTATCGGCCAATATTCTTTTTAGCCTTAGAGACCATTTAAATTCAACCGTCAAAATTTTGCAATGGACATTCAATAAATTTAACCGTCCGAATATTAATGAATTTTTTTTCGGCACCTCTTTTTCATATAAGAGCCTGTGATTAACTCCACTGTTCGCCGTAGTACATACAGTGATTGCTCTTATTGGCAATGGTAAGTAAGCATATTTTTTTGTAACTGTTTTGTGCCTGCATAGAGCTCATTACAGCTGTGGTGGGCCCAGTTCTGCCTCGGCTGAGTATCGGTAACTATAAGCGCGAAAATCTTGTTTGGTTATCTTCTTCTGCGTGCCATCAGGCAGCTGAGCTATACGTGAGTTCGCTTTTACGCTTCGTGTATACTAGTACTCAATCAGTTCCTTCATCGGGACGACAACAGGGTGGCCTCACGCATTGCCGCTTTAGCTCTAGAAACCTCGCTCGGCTTCTAACCCCCCAGAGAAATTCTTTTATTGAGGCGGGTTTTCCTTTCACCATTTTGTTAGGATGGTGCAACAATTGCAGCGCCCTAACTATACTTGATTTCGGGCGCAGAAGTTATATAGACCGGGAAATGCCCTAAGTTGTTTGATGGTTGTTGGCCTTGCAACATTCACCACTGCATCGATTTTCTCCTTACTAGGCTTAACCCCCTTCTCGCTAACATTGAAACCTAGAAAGTCCGTTTCTTCGACTGCAAGTACACATTTTCTTGGGTTCATATAAATCTTCATATACTTTAATCTCTCCAAAACCTTCTCCAACATTGCACAGTGCTTTTCAAGGTCGGGAACCTGGCGATTAAGATTTCCATCTAAATCAGCAAAGAACACGTCCTTAGATCGTCCAAAAGATTGACTAACGCGCTGTGAAGGCACTGAAAAAACCTTATGTCTTACGTTTTAAATAGTTAACAACTGTAATTACGCTAACATGACAGTATAGTGACAGATATTTCTTTTTCTCTCGTGGACTGGCACGGTTATAGAAGGCTTCCGAAGTCGTCTAGCTTGTTTAATAACCTTGCAATGTTGGCAATGGCAATATATACCTAAATGCTTGGGTAGGCGTAAAATGTCAGAGGTGATCTTTGGTTAAGTATACCTCAGATCAACGACGCAACACGAATCCTTCTACGACTTTGGCAAAAAGATAGTTGGAAAACCCAATTGCTTTCTCCCCTCGAAATGACCCCCGCTCCAATTAATTATTGATTTCTCCTTGCTTTCAAAGAGATGTGGAGCTATGGTTCTACTCCTCAATTGTATCGGCGACCATTAACAGTCACATTGGATATGGGTAGTGTTGCCGCTAACTCGCATATACAATTTCCTCCTTCTAAAGGAGCATTCTTCTCTCTCCCCTGTCCCCTTCTCAACGTGGCAATCTCGACCCCCCTCTCAATAGTACATCTCTCCCTCGCCCCTCCCCCCTCCCCTATAGTTTCGTAGCGCGGGTTGTGAGGGAGAGAAAATTTGTTTCTTACAGCTGTCAAATAAGCACGCCCCTTCCTTCCTGTACTTGTACCAGATAGAGCGCATCTTTTGAGTTGATCATTTTTAAATTTAAATTAGGTGCTTTATAAGGGATTAAGGAATACACAACTTGATACTTCTAATTAAATTATAACCAATTCGTATTCGCAGAGCGGTATATTTTAAGAGACAGGCGGCTAGAGGGAAATAGACATTTCGTCCCATCGCTCGATAAAATCAAAGCATCATTACTAAGGCAGAAATATCTACGTTTTCGTGCTGGATCTAATAGATAATGACACCTAAAGTCTATAATGAACCCGTGTTCTTTGAGAAAAGGCATGCCGAGAACATTAAATTTGATATCTGCCGCATAGGCATGTACATTGTAAAGTCTGTCTAACCCCAAATCAATTTTGATTACCCTTTTATCATAAATGTTCATGCAGCCCCCATTTGCGGCCCTGGCACTGCCAATCGGGGCCCCCTCCTTATCTAATTCAGAAGCACTCATAAGGTTGAGGCAACTCCCACAGTCTAGCAAATAGGATTCATTGCTACTTTTATCCGAAATGTAATATAGTTTATCAAAAATCATATCTCCAACAGCTGCAACGATGTTAGTTGAGTTGCCAGAAACTTCCACTACAGTATTGTTAGATAAGTCACATGCATTATTCCTTAAAATTAATGATCCCTCATGCTTATCGGAAGAAGAAGAACCTCCTTCATTTCTAAAACTAATACAATTCATTTTCAGAAAGGGAATTTCGCCCCTTTCATTAATTACAAATTCATTTTTATCATTATTTTTATCAATAAGTATAGATTCACAAGTCAGAATCGCCTCCATTCCCGCCTTCTTCCCAGTGACTGGGGTAGGGGGATAGGTTGACTCCGTCGGGGGAGGCAGCGACTCATTCACAAAGCTATTGTTTTCAAAAGTCACAGCGTTATTATTTTCAATACAATTATAAGAATTTACAAAACCGTTATTGCCATCACTACGACTATCATTCCTAGTTCTACAATCATTATTATTATTATTGCTATTATTGTTATTAACCTCATCATGCGTTGAGTTACAATTTAAAGTTGAAGATGACTCTACTCCTACCGACTCAGTGACAAGCGACTTTTGTGGGGGAGGGGGTGAATCACTAGGAATCCCCCTCTGCCCTTGGTCATCCTTACAAGTGATATTTCTACTCCTATTAATGTAATTTACATTCCCATCATACCCATGATTAATATAATTACAATTATTACTTAAAGTACCTATTACTTATTATGGGCCATTAATGATAAGGCATGGCTCATGTACTATTATAGAATATTATAGACCGACGCGTGCATTTTATTATACATTATCGTCGTTACAATTAATATTTTGCGTTAGCCATAGCATTATTGATTATAAAATTGTCAATACTCAATGTGTTACTGTATTTCTATTATTATAGATTACGACTATAATTCTCTATCTGTTAATTTATGATTATGCGTTTATAATAACGTCTCCTACTATATTTTAAAATTAATACTTCCCGCAAAATTTGATTTATTTCAT
>JABUQX010089874.1:0-24988 GCA_015478945.1 Trachelipus rathkii
TTCAGAGCCAGTATGACTTTTGAAAAGAAGATGCTCTTCGTATTCGTATTGTAACTTACGAGCGCTACTCACAATGTATAATGATCGAGAGTCTGTTAGTTTTAGTAAGGTGTGTTTATGACGCTAATGTAAAGAGAATGTCTCTAGTGTGAGACTTATTGTTTAATCGAGATAATTAACGCTTGTGTCTAAAGACATAAGTACACTGCTCAACCTCCCCTCACACATGGTATTAACGTCCCACAATATTCGATCCGATAGCATGATCCACGAAATGGACACACCTTAACGAGCAGATTTAACATTGGATTCTCTGAATAATAGCACTCTGTGTATGATAAGTGAGAGCTATTACCGTAGTTGAGACTAGGGGTCTCGGCAATTAACATACTATAACTTAAGAGTTTAAATTAGATTATTACTAATGATTATAAACTGTTATACCAAAAATGGACATTCTAGGGCTTTAGGTGTGAGAAGAATTATTAAAAATGACGGTAGAGAGACAGAGTTATAAAGATGCACATATTGCGCGTGAGAGTGATGTAGGAAAAATGACGCACAAACAATATAGTAATATATTGATTGAAAGTATGGTTTCCCGCATTAGGAAAAGGATGGATGATATAGTTGTAATTGTATTAATGGAGAATTAGCTAGTGGTTGAGATATATTCTTGAGGATATACTCACGATATACTAGAGGTGGGGCGATGAACCTATTAGAGGAAAAAGTGGGATTGAAGTCAGAAAGGGATTTATACCTGAGTAGTATATATTTATGAGATTGAGCTAAGATATAGATACCGATAAAAGAAGGTTAGTCATAATAGGCGTGAATTAGCGGTGTTTTGTTGAAAGATGAGGTTAATATATAGTTGATTAGGTACCCACCTATATAGGTTATATAGTAGTGAAGACCTAACTAATATTGGTGAGAGATAGCTCACCATATAGTTAGAGGTTATTGACCGTTGAAGTCATCTAGGTAGATTATTTATATTCTTTACTGAGTATACGTATAACTTCTCACTTAATAAATAAGGTATTATAAAGGGGTAGGTGGTAAAGGCTTGAAGCTTATTATCTTTTACAGTAACTATTACGAGTCATATTATTACTCATATCTACTATTATATTATTATTTACTATGTTTCCAAGTTAGCATATTAGCTATACTAGTATATATTTCGGAGTCTTATCACCCCAACTCTATTGAGGTGGGAATTAACGAATGATGAGGTTATATGTATTGATGAATTAGATTATATATATGATGATGAATATATATATAATATATTATTAATATTAATATATATATGATTATATATATATATAATTATATATATTAATATTAAATTAATATTATAATATATATAATATATTTATAATATATATTAATACTATATATATATATATATCTATTATATAATATATAATATATTTATATTATATATATATATATTATATTATATATATATTATATATATTAATAATAATATTAATATTTATATATATATATATATATATATATATATATATAATTATATATATATATATAATATATATATATATTATCAATAAAATATGATTAAATAATATAGATAGTTATATAATGTATACTAATACTAGGGGCTACTTAATACCGCCTCTACATCACCTCACTATATTCATTATTCTACTTCGAGGTATATATATCTAGGATTGTACCCGAGAATGAATATAACTAACTATCGCTACTATCTCTACGTTTTAACATACTACTTGTAAAGGTTTAGTATTACTGAGGTGATGAGTATTGGAAAAAGTTAATGTTTTATGGTGTATCGGTTAGGAATTAGTGATTGTAATTATATTATTTTTGAAATATTGAGGTTTATACGTTTAAGCCTACCTCTACTCAATTTCTGAGTAGCCGAGAGAGGTACGCTGTCTTCTGTGGAGCGCTGACCTAGTTCGATTAGGCTAACTTTCTACATTAAAATTGTTCTACGCGACAGCGAGAAATGAGATCACGACAAGCATCATGTGTTATGTTATACTCCTAATGTAGGTTGGTTCATATAAATTAAACAAGATAGGAATGGTGACAAAGAGTGATGAGGATGAAATAATCTATTAGGTAAGAGAGCGACCCTCTAACTATGTTAGAAGCATTATATTATGGGAAACTATATTGTTATAGAGACGATAGTGGCACACTATAAGACCTAACAACTTATGCCTTCTCTTATCTGTGCTATTCTTCACTGGCTACATAACATGATTATCTCTTAAAGGTACTAATATGCATATTAAAGAGAGAAATTTATTATATGAAACATATTTTGTTTACACACAAGAGTAGAATAAGATATCCAATGCAAAACCCTTTCGGCAAAGTGGGGTTCTCACACTCCCGAAAGATTCATGTCTCGGAATTTGTAAGAGGCGATGGATATTTTAGACTAATTATGTGCTGGGGTGAAATATCCCAGACAGGATAAGTTTTATATTTGAAGAGAGTCAGAGAAATGTTAAGAGTTCAGGACAAAGCCTGTATAACAAGCTATCTTGAAATATAAACCATGTTCCTAGCTAGAACTGGACCTTACACACAAGAATAGATCCGCATTAGTTGAAAATATCGAAAGAGGTTGTAACTAAACATGCATCGAGAATGATCTGCACAAGATGTCCTATAGAATAGAAAGAACGTCACTCACTTTGCAGAGGAAGTGAGGAGCTTTGACCAGACAAAGAATCCAACATTACGCAAAGACTAGTTAGTAATATTCGCTATGAATAAATAATAATAATAATACTATAATAATAATAATAATAATATAATAATAATAATTAATAATATCAAATTAATTTCAATAAATTTGAAATAAGCTTAATAAAAGCAATTTTTATGTTGTATGGATATGAAAACAGACATGATCACATGAATATATCTTAAATATAATTAATAAATTCTTTGTTGTTGTATATTGCTTATCGAACACACACATTATATTTCATAAATGCCAAGTTTCAGTTAAATGAAGTACACGTGCGGCGTATGCTGGACGTGCGGACTTGCGATAAGCAAGGGAGATCGGTTTGATTAGTCTCCTCGTAAGATAGTGTCGTATGTTAGATCTGTCGAAAAAGAGACCTAGGACGTTTTTACACATACACAAAAAGATATGTGATTTAGAACGGAAGAATCTGTTAGCCGCGAATTGTAAAAAGCGACTTCCTATTTATATATAAACATTTTTAAAAATGTTAAATCACCTTCAAACTCTAAGTTCGCGCATAAGAGTGATGTCACAATGCACACCATATTTGCATATCATATAAAGTATTTTACGATAGTAGCGAGGTAATATCGAATATTGTCTATATATTATATATAATTTTCAACATTCCTATTTATTAGAAAATAATTAATTATAATTATTCGTAAATTTAAAAATATTAAAAGATAGAAGAAATTATTAATTAACATGATAGAGCAAAAATTAAATAGTAGGCCTATATTATGGCCCAGGGAAATAATATAATAATTATTATTTTATATTATCTTCTATTAAGAAATAAATAAGGGAAATTAAAAAAACTGATAACAAAATAATAATATAAAGTAAAAGTAACTGAATATATTTCATCAAATAAATATAACATTTTGGGAAGTAAATTTGGGATAATATATTATGATTAAGTAATAACTTAATACTATAATTGATAAGCCACAACTCTATAACATTTTAGATAAATAGAATCGTATTTTCACAAGAAGAAAAATATATAAAAAATTTAAGAAAGAAAAATTAGCAATCACCTTATTTTAAAAATACAATAACTAGAAAAATAAAATATGAATATATAAGAGAGAAACTAACATAAAAATCCACATAATTTTGTACCCATGCGATTAAATCAAATTTCTAATATAATAAAATGGAAAATATGAGGTGCGAAGTAAATCAAATAAATTTAAATATTGAACTATATATATATATATATAATAATAAAATAATATCTATATATAGTAAATAATTGAAAACATTTGTGAGAAAGTGCATAGATTCATGTTAGAACTGAAAAATTTTTAAAATTCAGTTATAAATAGATGTTTTCAGAATATAAACAATTGAGTAATAAAATACATGAACTTGAGTTTATTTTTGTTTTTGAAAAATAGATTTTGAATGTAATAAATATAATTGAAATTAATATAGCGTATAATGCTTTTCAATAAAAAAATGCTCTTTTCTAATGCATGTCAAAAATTGTTCATACGAAGAATAGTAAGAATTATCATTAGTATATATTAATATATATATATATACATAAAGAAATTCGAATGCAAATGTGATTAATAAATAAATTGTTTCGAAGAAGTAGAATTTCAAAGGGAGTAAGTTATTAAGAGCAATTGATTGATAATATATGTGAAAGTATACAAACATTAAATTCTGACAAGACATAACAAGTTTTAATTCACATAATCAAATTATTGTAAGATATCGTCACGCAGGGTTCCCTCAGTAGGTCGTCCTTAAAAATCAAAACAAGAAATACAAAAAAAATTGTCAATACAGTAGCAAAAAAAATTAAATATTTTTTGAGAAAATATAAATGGTTGAAAATATAATAAAAGAAATTTGAGAATTTCATCTAAAATTTTTTTTGAGAGTATTTTATTATATATTTATTTTTTTAAATGTTATATACTTTACAGCAACGTGAACACGATTCAAATTTTAATAAAATGTGTGCTTTTTTATATTCATGTGGTTTCTCTCATGTACTATGTTTTATAGGTAGATCATATGTAAGAAAATATAAATATTAAATTTATTTGGTGAAACAAAATGCCATAATTTCCTCATACAAAGACTAAATAAATGAATACTATTCATATTTATTTGGAAATATAATAAAATTTGAAATAAGTAATAATTATATAAATGTATTTTGTTTCTATACAGAGAAGCAATGGTACAAGCAGGTAAATGGATACTCTTATATACTTTCTAGATTATTGAAATACTAGTAGCTAAATATCACAGAAATTATCTAATCTACAACAATGAAGATGATATC
This sequence comes from Trachelipus rathkii, assembly GCA_015478945.1. Taxonomy (NCBI): domain Eukaryota; kingdom Metazoa; phylum Arthropoda; class Malacostraca; order Isopoda; family Trachelipodidae; genus Trachelipus; species Trachelipus rathkii. Next base: position 5,079 of record JABUQX010089874.1, read on the forward strand.
TTCGGATAATAATATTTGATAAAACTCCATCAAATATAATTATATATAAGTATACTATATATACAAACACAATTCCTATATAATTTAATATATATTCATAATATAATCAAAAAATAAAGGACAATTGATTGTATTTTAAATAGGTGATAATATATGACCTAGTAATTCGATTGTTTAGATATGAATGAGGAGCAATAGATGAGAATGACGAGAGAGAAGTAGTATATCTAATACAAAACGTACGAAAGGAATCGAAATCCGAGGGAATGCCGAAAATATAATTGGAAAAGGAATAGAATTCCAGAGATTGAAAAACTATATATGAGTATTAGATCACATATATATTAGAGAGTCACGCACAAAAGATGTGCTGTGCACGGTATATAACGAGATAATTCTAGAGTGTATTCTCATAGAGCTCATAAGCTTATTTATATGTTAACACACTTAATACTATTGCTCCTCTCAGAAGAAATTTTACAAAGTTGAAGAAAACTCAAGTCTCAAATAACTTTTAATATCAAATGATAAAAATACGCATTAATATAACTGATCGAACATTTCTGAGCACTATACATGCATCCTCTCTTATAAGACGCATATTTTTTTAGGTAATAAAAATTCATTAGAGAAAGAGGACGAAAACTTAATCCATCCACCGTTTGAGCATTTCTGTTTGGCTATAGTCTGAGAGGTGCAGTTCTTTTTAATGAGAATACTTAAAGTTATTGCTTTACAGGACTATAGCCATCCTAGATCATCATTTTATCTTCTAAGAGTGCCTGTTATTGTGAAATATAAATTATCCTGTGTAGCTGGCACTATATACACAGACCATTGGGTATTTACATGTATATATAGTCTATCATGTTGACATTTCATAATTTCTAGCATTATATTTTTTGAGTATATATCTAATTCATGTTTTTTCTGGCATTATCTGCACATTAACACTATTTTTAAAATTTTTTAAAACACTTTCTTGCTAACAGCTACAAACTCTCGTCCTTTCGTATATCCACCGACTTTCACTTTTGAGAGACAAACGTAATAGCTAATTACTCACCACAGAGATTACACATTACGAAAGATCTATTCCCAGGTACGGGAGACTATACGCAACACACAGTAAAGATGTTAAATCATTAATACACATTTCCCCCATTCTAGCTCAACCGAGAAGACACATAGCAAGCCATCCTTAAGGACAGTTGCGCGCGTTTAAGAGAGTTATCACTACGAAAAAATGTTGATGTAAGATGAATATCTTACAAGAATCTATCAGAGATAATGTTTAATTGCAAAGATTCCAGTATACACGAATATTGTTCACATCGTACACTACAACGAGTACGGTTTTTTTGGAAAAGTACATTTTTAATACAGTACAATTGTATCATGTAATCTATAGAGAAGAGAGAGTTATACATGAGAGTCATTGCGGCACGTCACGCACATGAAATAATGGATATTTCACCACCATCGAACCAGTTGAATTTAGTTGGGGTCCACCTCCAGAAACGAGAGAATTTTAATATGGATTTGTCAGAATAACTGCCGAGAACCCTCGGTCTAGTGTCCGTTACGCAGCTTACCCGTCCGTTATCCCGGTTATATGTAAGTATAAATATTAACTCATTAGAAAAATTTTCAAAGTAATTAGATTATAAAATTATAAAGGATACAAAAATATGAAAAAGGAAGAATATAGAGGACCTGTCATCACTATACGAAGTGTAATTTACAAAATAGAATCCCTAAATATTTAATTCCAAAATCTAATTAAAATACTAATATTAAAATACGATGCTCATTTGGCAGAGATTTTGGTTTAGTAGATGGTCAATTAAAAGCAATTCCTCAAACGGATGAAACTTATATTAATTTCAGTTAGTCTATAAAAGTAGATGAATATGAAAAAGATAATAAAGTAAAACCAATTAATATGGAATTGAGGTTTATTGACAGTTTTAGAGTTATGTCTTCATCTCTTGGTAATTTAGCATCGAATTTAATGGATGAAAATTTAAAGAATTTCTACAAATATTATCAAGAAGATCAATTTAAATTATAAAGAAAGAAAAGTTGGTGTTTATCCTATGACTGGAGGGATGATATAACAAAATTTAATTATGAAGAATTGATTATTAAAAATAAATTTTATAACATTTTAAATAATGAAGATATATCAAATGAAGAATATGAACATGCCCAGACTATCTGGACAAAATTTAATTGTATGGCATTTAAATATTATCACATTATATTTAAAATCAGTTAAATTATTATTATCTGATGTGTTTGAAAATTTCAGAGCAACATGTTTAGATACGTATAAATTAGATCCTGTCCATTATTTTACATCTCCAGGATTGTCTTGGGATGCTCTAGTCTATTAAAAGAAACCAAAATAAAATTATATTTATATAAGACCCCCAGATTACAGCATGTTATACTCGAAGAAAAGGGTATTAGACGGAAGGAATCGAGTAACTATAACCACAGATAACATGGCGAGCTAATAATCAATATTCAAGGTGAAAATAAAACCGCATAGTTTATATATATATATATAGAATGCTAAAAATTTGTATGTTTGGGCAATGTCTCAGTATTTGCCTACGGAAAATATATACAATGGATGAAACAATTAACGAAATTTTGATGTTTTAGACATCAGTGATGAATCTAAAATAAGGAATTATTAGAAAGTTGATTTGGAATATCTAAAGAACTACACAATTTACATAACGATTAACCGCTTTATAAAGTTTATTTTATAAAGTTAGATAAAGTTTTAAAGTTAGTTCCAGAAGAGTGACATCACTACAGAAAAATTCATTACATTTGGACGATTTTTAAAAAAAAAAAGTTTGAAATTGAGGAATTGAACTAAACGAAAATACTAGAATATTAGAATTTGTCAGAGCAATTGGATGAAATCATACATTGATCTTAACACGAGAAAGAGAAAGGAAGCGAAGAATGAATCTGAAAAAGATTTCTATAAATTAATGAACAACTCGGTGTTTGGTAAAACGATGAAAAACATAAGAAATAGAGTTGATGTACGATTAGTTAAAAAAGTTAAAAGTAAGCTCATAAATTAGTAAATAAACCAATTTTTGGAATCGTTTTAAAACGATATTCTCAAGAAATTTAATAGCTTGTATAAATGAAAAAAAAAAAAAACGTAAACTAAGATTTGATAAACCTATATATGTAGGAATGTCTATTTTAGAATTAAGTAAATTTAATCGTATGACTTTCATTATAATCCATATAAAAAAATAAATATAAAGAAAAAGAGCACAAAATTAATTACTTTCCAGATACAAGATTTCATTATGCTATTATTGATGTAGAACGAAAATGAATATATAAATAAAGATATGAAAATGGAATATAAAAACGATAATAATAAATTTTGATTATCCAAAAGAGCATAAATTATATTCAGGAAAAAATAATTAAAAAGGTATTGGGTAAAATAAAAGATGAAAGTAGTTGGAAAACTGATAACAGAATTTGTAGGACTAAGGCAAAAATTATTATGCTTATAAACATTAGAAATAAAAAAATTAAAAAAAAGCGAAAGGGGCAGTAAAGAACAGCGTTATCGTTATCAATCAAACGATTAACATTGATGACTATAAAAAGTATTATATAAATGAGAACATCTGTAATAGGAAATTAACATTTTAAACGGAAGCTAACAAAAGCAAATGAAGTGTATACTACACAAGTCAATAAAATAGCCTTATCGAGAATTGATGATAAAATCTCGAATATATTTAATTAGAAAACAATATAAACACATTAGCTTTAGGGACATTATATAATAAGTTAGTAAGCACCAACATTTTAGTGTAACGTAGTTTTAATTAAGTTTAGGTATTTAAGAAAAAACAAACAAAAAAATTAAAAAAAAATATTGTATGTTAGTTTTGATGTTAGTTTTTAAGTTAGGTTTAAGAAAAAACAAACAAATAAAAACAAAATATTGTATGGTTAGGTTGAAAATAAGTTAGAGGTTAAAAAATATGATATATAAAAATGTTATAATAGGCCTATATCATTAAGGCTATACTCTAATTTCCTACATAAATATATTCCATTGATAATTATAACGATATTATTACCCTGAAACGGGGGGCTTATAACGTAAAAAAATAAGAATAAGGCATCCACCAAAAAAAATTTAAAAAATGTACGACTCTCATTCTGTAGTGTTTCAGGCCTCCCATTGAAAATTTTTTTTCAAGCAAATTACATCTTATGGTAAGTGGTATAAGAGAGTCACTTTTTTTCAGATTTATGACCAAAATTTATCGATAACAAAAGAATCTATATTTACTCTTCCTAACTTTAATTAAAGCTTGAAATTATCTCGAATACGGACTTGTTGAATACACCTACCGCTTTAGTAAATTTATTAATGAATACGTCTATGCTTTTATTTTTATAAAAGGTTAAAGACTCTTTAGTATATTCATAGTTTTTTATCGGTTATTTTTGATATATAAAAACTGACGACTTGTTTTATTTTTTCAACTTAAATTTTTTTATTATTATATCCACAAAAATATTAAATTATTTTTAAAATTATTTATTTTAGGATCCTTAAGGATGCGCTCGTTGGTTTATTTGTATTTATGTTTAAAATAAAAAAGAAGAAGTAAAAAATAATATATTATATTATTTTATTTAGATTCTCAAAGATGGTGGCAGGCGATTGGTTTATTGTAATTTTTAAATAACCCCGCCTATGGCGGGTCACTGAAATAAAATTTTTAAATATATACTTATTATTTATTAGTCCCCCGCCTATAGGCGGGTCACTGAAATAAAATTTTTATAACATTACAAAGAGGGTAGCGTTTCGCTACCGTCCTGAGGCCCCTTGTGAAAAACCCTAAAAATACTAAATTATAAGTTTATCATTTCTTCTCTATAATAAAATAATGTGAAAACATTTCTATCCAGTGGAAAAATGAGAATAGCAGAAATAATCAAAGAACATCATATTCTTATTATACCATCTCCTAACTGTAGAAGCTCTAATTATTGGAGAGTTTGGATGCGGTAAAACGAATTGAACTTAAGAATTGTTACTTATCGGAAAAGGTTAGATTTTATAATAATTTATTTGTTTTTGGGAAGTCTTTACAAACACCAAAATATAAATTAATAAAAATCAGGATTGGATAAAGGGTATAATGAAAATGAAGTTCTTGAATTATTGGAGAAAGGAGGGGTTGATATTATATTCATTTTATATTTAGAAATCTACCTAAAAAGAAAAAATAAAAAATCAAAATATAAGGTAGAATATTATGAAGATTCTTCCGAAATTCTAGACCCGAAGGATGTTAACAACAAGAAAAAAAATTTATTTGTATTTGATGATATAATGAATGATTCAAATCAAAGTAAAGATGAAGATTATTATACGAGAGGAAGACATAATAATACGAGCTCTATTTATATTAGTCAAAACATTTTTAAAACTTCCCTCGTCAAACAATACGATCCAAATGCTAATGTGTTTATATTGTTCTCGCTCATTGCCTATAAAAGATTTAGTCAAATATTTTTAATGATTTCATTTCAAAAAATTTATGACGTGGTGAAGAATTTCCATCAAATCTGGTGAAACTGTTTGGAAAGAAACATTTGGTTACATTCGTTATAAATAAAAATTACCTACCAGTGAGAACGGAAGAATATCAAGACTACATTTTGAAACTCTAATATGTACTAAAAGTTTTCCTTAATAAATGGTATATTTACAAATACAAACCTCGAAAAAAGTTTCATAAAGAAAATTTTCAATATTTCATTAATTAAATAAACTAAACCCTTGAAAATCAAAAAATATAATTAATAGAATGAAATTTATTATTAATAGCGAAAACCTGGTGATTCAGAGATGTTTAAAATTCTTTCGGCGTTGAAGAACTCCCTTTATCAAAAATGCATTTTAAAATTTTCTTATAATGTTCCATCGGAAAATATTGAAAACGGTGGAAGCTCTTATAGACTGCCTAACACAACAGGTCAGTCAGAAATGAGATCGATTCACTTGTCACGCCTTTAGTCTCTTTCGGGTAAGTGGCCCTTAACCACTAGACCGTCGAAGGATACAGGACCTTATGATCAAATTTAAATTTTAAATATTCATTTACAAGTATTTTGTCTTTTTCGCTCTCTTATATACAACTAATGATAAGGAAGGAAAGATAGAAAGGGAAGAAATATATATATATTGATTTATATGCTGACATAGACTTGTATATAATATATAATATATATAGTATATATAATATATTATATTATATATATATTATATCACTATATATATATATATATATATAATATATATATATATATATATATATATATATATATATGATTTCATATGCCGACATGACTTGGATTTTCTCTATAATTGTTAAATTTTGAAGCTTAAGACGCATAATTTGGGATTCCAAAGGTATTTACGGCATTAGGAACAGAGAATCAAGTCAAAAGCAGAAATGACTTGGATTTTTATGTTTGAGATCGGAGTTATGGTTCCTACGGGGTCAGCGAGATCAATGTTTTGGGGACAGGTAGATACCGATATTGAGCTTTAGACGGATGAAGCAAGTCTTTCTCACTCATTAAGGAATTACGGTTGATGTTGCCTCTATGCTATAATATATATAATATTATATATATATTATATATATATTATATATATATATATATATGATATATTATAATTAGATATTTTATATATATATAGCTATAGATCTGATATAACTTCGTTGTAGCCGAGTTATTGATGTGTGGTAACACTGGTTGTGATTATACTGGGGAGGTCACTCTTTGAATTATAGGTAAGCCGACGAAACTTGGTATACCTTATAGGGGTTGACCATAACTTCATTGTGGCCTAGAGTTATGTGATGTAGTGGCATTACTGGTGCGATATCTGAAGAGGTACTATTCTTAGATTGCAGGAAACATATGAACTTGGTATACTTGGGTGTTGATATAGCTACTGTAGCCAGAGTTATTGGTTAAGTGGTAACATTGGTGGGATATCTGAGGAGAAACTCTTAGAGGGCAGGTAAAGATAAGAAACATGGCATAAGGGGAGTTGGCATAACTTGCACTGTAAGCCGAAGTTATGGGATGTAGTGATAACACTGGTGCGATATCTAAGGAGGAACTTCTTAGAGACGAAACTTGGTATACTTGGAGGTGTTGACATAACTTCATTGTAGCCGAAGTTATGTGATGTAGTGGTAACACTGGTGCGATATCTGAGGAGGTACTTCTTAGAGTGCAGGTAAAGAGACGAAACTTGGTATACTTAGAGGTGTTGACATAACTTCGTTGTAACCGAAGTTATGAGGTGTAGTGGTATCACTGGTGCGATACCTGAGGAGGTACTTCTTAGAGTACAGGCAAAGGAACGAAACCTGGTATACTTATAGGTATTGACATATCTTCGTCTTCCATTATGCATTTCGAAAATTTGCATATATATCGAGTAATTTCGTATGATCATCATCCTATTTTTCTCTATAAACATATATAACAAGGATTTTGTTAATACTTGTATTGGTGAGACGTGGATATTTTAACATTGCTATATGCTTATTGAACACACGCTATACATAGTAGAAAATAATCAAATAAAAATAACGTAATTGGTGAAATTTTTAATATAAAGAAGTCAGAGGAATATGCTCTATTTGAAGTGTTATAGACAAGATTGTCTTATACAACCCATGCGAAAGTGTTTTAGTATCTATAATATGAGTTATTTATACTAAGCAGTTAATATATAAATAACTATATGTTAGAATATGGGTTTTCGCGGCTTCTGAGTAGCACATTGGTTTAAAGTTAGGATTCTTTCGTATAATATATGTTGAGCAAGTGTACGTTACTTTTATATTATTATTTTATACTCATATATATTAATGAGGAAATGAAATTAGAAGTGCTAATCCATGAATTGTTGAGTGATGATAGTATATTATGAGATATATATTAATTTTTTGATAAATGGAAATGGAGAGAATGGTCTACAAATTCAATAAATTATAACCTAGATATATATAATATAAAAATAAATACTATATAATTTATTAATAGTATATTAATATAATATATATTAAATCACTAAAATATATATATTTAATATATATATTAATAATATATATATATTAATAAATTTAAGTATATTATTGATATATATAATTATATAATATTTATTAATATATAATATATATAATACTTAATATAAAATATATTATAATATAATAACTATTATATATAATATATATATTTAAAATATATATATGATATATAATTTATATAATAAATATAGTTAATAATATATATAAATATATATATATATATATATATATTTTAATATATAAATATATAATAATATAATATTACTTATTATATAATATAATATATATATTAATATAATTATATATATAAATATATATATATATATATAATCACCATTAATAAATATATATATTATATAACTATATATATATATATATAGTATTATTATATTAATTAATAATATAATAAATGAATTAATATATATATATATTATATATATATATAATAATATAATTAATAATATATATAATATATATATATTAATATATATAATATATAATATATATATTTATAATATATATTAATATATATATAATCATATATAATATATTAATATATTATAATTAAATATAATATTGTATCTATATATATAATAATATTCGAGACATATTCGCAAGTATTACTGTATAAACTAGCAATATTTCCTTAACTTCTGCGTGGATAAGTAAAGGCCGTCTGGATTGCCTTTAATTCCGAGTGTGGACACTCCTTTACCTTGAACTTCATTCTTCCTTTCTCCGCAGATAGAGTAATGAGAATAAACAGAGGCTCACTACGCTCAGCTCCAGGAAAGTATAAGAAAAAAGATACAATAGACCTAAGTGAATTGTTTCCTGATTAGTGATTTTACTTTTAGATGTATATACTGTTATTTCCTTTATTTATATGTTTTATCTATAGATATTTGCAAATGACACTTCTGATTGCTAATTCATAAGAAAACCTGCATAGGTTGGGATCTGACTTTGAGTGAAACTGCAAATACTCCGTAATGTTAGCATTAACAGGATAGCATCGAAAAATTTTTCCATCTAGATCATTAAAAAGTATTACTCTTACTCATTATTTATATATTACTTAAGAGGATTTTTTAATTTGACGCATGAATTGTTGTGTGAGTACTATACTATAAGTGAACTCAAGGCTCCTCTTACTCTTAATTTGTGTATATCTTATTTTTGATATTATTCTCCTCATGAGCTCAACATTAATGATTCTGTTGAGTAAATCCATTGCTTTGAGAGAGTTTATTTTTAATCATATTCGTTTTTGTACTATAAAGATATGTGAAGACTTTACTATGTTTGTCGAAGCATGATCACTTAAATTATTATATGTATGTGAGTGCTACTTATGAGTGTAAATTCCAAGACTCTCTATTCTCATCATATTATTAAGGCTAACACTATTCTTACATTTACACTATATGCTACAGTAACAAACATATTATATACTGTGAAATAGTTGTAATAATTCACCTGTCCATACTAATATTCATAAGAATTATATTATTTCACCTTCTCTATTTATTTTTAACTAAATATTTGATAATTCTGTATCAGCAATAAGACGAATTCCTGTGTGTAAGTACTAGTGAATACTCATACAAAGGACGATCTGCTCACTAAATAATGCATCATAGTTTGTTGAGTTAATTACCTATCTTTTACTTTTATTACAGAGTCACAGACTAATACTGTTTTTTGAATTGAAAAATTATACCCTTTTCCATTTCAATTATCACCATATGTTTATTAACCACTTTCCATTATTTCCTTCATTACTTCATTATATTTAAAGGCCTCTACTTATCACATAAGAGAATGCATTTAGGTTATAATAATTAGGGTTATAAAATTGTGTTATCATAACTTATATTTTTATATTATAATATTTAAATTTCTTAATACTTCCAGCCCTCTCATGTTATATTTTTATTACTACTTAGTATAATGTTTTAGGTATAATAATGAAAAGGACATACTTATCAACATTTAATCACAAATCTTTTTACTAAACCGATTAAAAAAAATAAATATATATAATTTTATTCAAATTTTGCAAACTCTATGGGCCAATTATTATCTATTTTCAGTATATAATAGTTTTAATAAGATAGTATGTGATCAAAGTGAGTTAGGGCTTGGAAAATATGTCATAAGGTGACTATGGGATAATAGATATTTATATGGTAACATATATATAAATAATATTGCCGGAAAAATTTAAACCCATAAATGGATAATATTCTTAACAAAAAAGTTGTATGATAGTTATTATTTTATAATAACATTCGCATTTTAAAAGTGAATATATTAATAAGTGAGTAATATATATATGATATATACAGATAATACTCTGTTGAACAAAATTTTAAATTCTTTTATAGAGAGGGTGTGAAATATAAGAAACACTCAATATCCATATTTTTTTAGTTCCGATATGCAAGAAAAAATTAATTATCTAAATTACTTTTAATAAATGCTTTCGGGCTGTTTATTTTTAAAATGATATAGATAAATAATCTTAATATATTATTTATTATATAAATTATAAATATAAATATCATATATAATATATAAAAAATATAAATATATAATAATATATATTATTAAAATATATAATATATATATATATTAATTAATAATATAATATATATAATATATATTAATTATATTATATATAATAATTATATAATATAATATAAATATAATAATTAATAATAATATATATAATAGAAAATTATAATATAATTATATAAATATAGATATAATATATACTTATATTATATTATATTAATATATATATATTAATTAAATATATATATATATCACAATAAAATATATATATATATAATAATATTAATATATAAATATATATATATATTATAATAATATATAATATTAATTTATAATATATATATAATTTAATAATAAATATTAATATATATATATATTAAATAATATATATATTATATATTATAATATATATAATATATAATATATTAATATTAATATATATAATTATATATATATATAATATAAAACGTATAATATATTATTAAATGTATAATATAAATAAAAATATATAAATATATAATTAATATATAATATTATATAATATAAATTATATATATATATAATATATATATATATAATATAATATAATTAATATATTAATATAATATATATAAATATATATATTATTATAAATATATCATATATATATATATATATATATATATATATATATATTAATAATAAATATTTAGTTTTTACTAGTATGGTTATTCTTCAAGTTATCATTATAATTTTAATATAAAATAAACATTTACAATATATACAATATTTAATTTTGAGCAAAATAATAATGAATATATAATATACGTAGGTTTGAAATTTTTGTATAAAAAAAACATTCTTAGACTGCACATTTTATTAACAATTTGAGGTATGTGTTCATAATGATTTTAAAACCAATAATAATATAATTTCATATAGTTTTACCTATGTGAAAAAATTTTTAAATCATTAATTTATTAAAATTAATCCTTTGTTAACTGAGGTTATTAATCATTTTTCTTAAAGTGTTTCTATTTTGGAGGTAGTATATTTTATCATGCTGTTATAATACTAAATACATTTAATCACATTTAAATAAAAAAAAAAGAAAAAAAAAATATAACTAGTCCAACTTAATGCTTATTATAACTATATTTATATAATATAATATAAAATATATATATATATATTAAATATATTAATATATTATAACTATATATATCTCTTATATATAATATATATATATATATATATAATATAATAAGTATAATATATATATATTTAATATATACTAATAGTTTATACTATATATATATATATATATATATAATATAATAATATAATACTAACTATAATATATATTATAATTAAAATATTATATATATATTAAATATATATATATAAATAATATATAATATATATAAGTATATATTAAAATACTAATTAAATAATATTAATGAATAATTAAATAACATAATTATAAATAATAATTATAATTAATAATAATAATAAATAATAATAAAATAATATAATTATAATATAAAATAATAATAATAAAAATAATAATAATGGATAAAATAAAATAAAATAATAATAATAATAAATAAAAAATATTAAATAATAATCAATATAAAAATAATAATAAATAACATATAATAATTAATACATAAATAAAATAAGATAATATTAATAAATAATTAAATAAATAATAAAAAAATAATAATAATATACAAATAATAACTAATAAAATAATAAGCATAATAATAGTAAATAATAATAATAAATAATAATAATAATAATAAAAAATATATAATATAAAATAAATAAATAATAATAATAAATTAAATAAATAATAATACTATTAAATACAATAAAATATAATAATATAATATAAAAAAAATATAATAAATAAGAAATGTGGTATAAATAAATTAAATAAAAAATAAATAATAATAAAATTAAATAGTAATATAAAAATAATAATAATAATAATATAATAAAATAATAATAATAATATAAAATATAAAAATTAAAATAAATAATAATAATAATAATAATAATATAATTAATAATAATATAATAAATATAAAACATATAATACATATAGTTTGCATCCTACAGTTAACATAAAAAAAAATGTATTTTTAAGGTTTACCTCAGTGTGGTTTAAGCTATTTTATCGATTCGACTAGAAAATAATAAACCTGGCCCCAAATTCACAATGTAATTATAATTAATATTAATATTATATTAATATTAAATTTTAAAATAAAATTTTTTAGGTAGATATTAATAAGTAAAAAATACATATTAATAATTAATTTTATATTAATAAAAAATTAATTAATAATAATACTATAATAATATAAATAATAATACTAATATAAATAATAATAATAAATAATAAATAAGAACGCTAAATTATCTTACTCATATTGGTAATAAATAAAAAAGCACTAATAATTTGAATTTTAAAAAAAATAATAATAAAAATGATAACCTAATAATAATAATATAATAATATAATAATAATAAATATAATAATAAAAATATAAATTATAAAAAAATAAATAAATATAATAAGTAATAATATAAATAATAATACTACTAAACATTATAAGAATAATAAAATATATTAATATAAAAAAATAAATAATTTTGTATTAAATACAAGGCACAAAGAATACAACATGACGAAGATACAAAATTTAACATAGATAATTAATAATAATAAAATAATAATAATAATAATAATAAAAAATACTTAAAATAAATAAATAAGAATTTATTAAGTACCTAGGAAAGGATATAATATGACATGGCAAACATCAATATTTGAAAATTAAAAAATTGGAAGTATATTATATTAATTATATCTTTCAAAAGAAATAGACTTAATGAAAAAACGTAACAAAAAAAAATCAAAAATAAAAAAATAAGCATATAAGAAAACAAAAACACACTATAAAAAACATAAAGAAATCAAAAACAAAAAAAACAAAAATATACTAAAAAATTAAAATGATTTATAAATAAACCTGAAGAAAAAATTTTCAACCAACCATAAGTGTTTTTAAAAATAACACAAATAAGTAAACAATTTAGACGAACAAAGAAAAAAATTGTTACACAAGGAAACAACAAAAGAAAATGTAGATGATTAGTTTATTGGACCGAAGAAACAACCGAGCGGTGTTATAATCTTATATAAAATAATACTATATATATATAAGAGATTTAAAAATTACTAAGTATACTGTATGTATTTACAAAATGCTGTAACATATAGATAAATAATAAAGTAAGTAAGAATAAAATATGTTAAAAAATTTACCTATAAATTAAAAATATATAATATCATATACTATATAAATAAAATATAAAAAAAAAATAAACGTAATTCTCTAATTAAACCTTAATTTACATATTACAAGTTTATATATAATAATATATAAATAATATAATTTAACAATTTAGTCCATATATTATATTATAAGATGTAACTGATATGGGTGTTCTATCATATTCTAAGCGAGCGAATCTGTATATCACGTTAAAACTTAGGAGTTTTGTACGAAGATATTTATTGACAAATAAATCTGCAAAAAGCGATTAACATAAACTAATTACTTAATTATTAACTATTGCGCAAAAAAATTTGCAAAGTATATTTATGAAATCTGCAGAACAAAACAACAGAGTCTCTGCCCATATTTCTACATTTAATACAAGCTTATTAAAAAAAATCTTCTCTCTTCCCACCAAGTCACGAGCGAACAGACCTCTGTTTTCAGCACCATTTTCCCCCCTCCAAACATTACATTTTTTTTCAATAACCACATTCACACAATCATGCAGAATTACTCGTTACACGCGTCATCATTTTCAAATATATTGAAGATGGTTCTAAAAACGTAGAGCCATTCCTCTATCAGGACATAAAAGTGGTTCTTGGAACCTATTTTCTTATATGCAAGCACAACCAGAGGAGGAGTAAGAGTTAATATCAAAAATTTCCACTTTCTTCTTCTTTTGTTAAGTCACTCCGTTTTACTGTTAAATGTGACTAGAACAAAATTGCAGTAAGCATACTAAAACAGGTAAGTTTTATGTTCAATGTAAATTTCACTTTTATCTTCTCAAAGTGTATATATATATTATAATTATTTACTTTTTATAGTGTGGGTAGATAATCTTATATATAATAATAAATAATATAATATATTCACATGCGTGTATGGGGGTGTATGAATATTAAATTTTTCATATAATTACTTAAGATAAACCTTTTTAATCCACTTTTTTTGGATTCTTTTTCTGTTCTAAATAAAAATTCTAAAGCTTTCAAAAAAAGATTTCTAGGATCAGAAATATTACATTCATTAATGAAATATCTCAAACAGCAGGTTTGGTATCTTTAACCAGGAAGGCAACTCTCCCTTAGGTAATAAAACTTAGAAGCGGCAAGGCCTTTCTGGGATATTTATTGCCTAAAGAATACTTCAGCTAGGCCCACTAACAACAAAATTTTTAAAAATCTAACAACTTATAACTTTTCCATGAGGGAGACCTAAGAAAGTGTGTTTTTAGAGACTTTAGAGAGGAAGACAATTATTCGAGTAGAAAACTCACACATGAAGAAAAGGCGATCAAAACGGCATATAAAAATTTTTTAATACTACACACAACACAAGTTTCAGGACCCCAACTAAATTCAATACATATTATTAAGAAATAATATTTATATATTATTTTTTTGGTATGACTATAAACTGGACAAAATTTAATTAGATGAATTAATATTAATTATAATATCTAATATATATATATTATACTATATATACTATATATTAACTATACTTTTATATATATTAGAATTATATAAGTGACTTTATATAATATGGTATACTGTTATATGGATATCTAATAATCATAATAAATTATATATATATAAAATATAAATATTATATATATTATATATAATGTATATAATAATATTATATATTATATTTATATATATATACTATATATTATTATTATATATATAAACCATAAATTAGCTTAGTAGAAGTATATATATAATATATATACTTCTATTATAAATATATTAATTATATGAAATAAATATTAATATACTATACATAATAACCTCCATGTCGATTTATGTGACTTCTTTAATATAATCTTTTTATTAAAACTTAAGATATTATTTATAAAAGATCATGCTTTCTTTATATTTGCTTATTCTTATTAATTTTGGTCAATGTGAAAAATAATTATAAATATAAAAATAAATTACGTAATGAGGTATAAAACGTTAGTAAGGTTATATAATTTCGTCAGTTTTACATAGATTTAGAAAAATTAATATTTTTTTAAAGGCGTAAAAGACTCGTTTCTCTGATACTACTAAATGCGTTTATTTTGATTGCACTGGTTATCCTGATTTTCAAGGGTTTTCAATCAGTCGAAATCCATGCAACATATATGGACATGAAGGGAAGTGGAGCAGCACTAAAATGAGCATTATTTAATATTTATTATATGTAAAAAAAAAAAAAAGTAATATAGTATTTTATATAATATATATATAATATATATATAATATTATTATATATAATAGAAGTAAAATACTATATATATACATATAATTATATATATATATAATAGTATATATATATATTATAACTATAAATATATAACCTAATAAATATATATTAGTATATATAAATAATACATATATTATATAATATATATTAGTATAATATACTATATATTATATACTATATTATATATATATATATTTTATAAATACAGACAATTAACATATTCTTTTGGTTATTATTATTATCCTTGTCATTATAATTTTTTTATAACCAAAATTGAGCAAATCTCTTCTCTCTCCTCTCTCCCTCCTCTCTCTTCATCTTCTCTCTCTCTCTCCTCTCTCCTCTCCTCTCTCCTCTCACTCTCTCTCTCTCGTCTCTCTCTCCTCTTTTTTCTTTTTCTTTTTCCTATTCCTTTTTCTTTTTCTTTTTCTTCTTCTTCTTCTTTTCTTCTTGCTTCTTCTTCTTCTTCTTCTTCTTCTTCTTCTTCTTCTTCTCTCTTCTTTTTCTTCTTCTTCTCTTCTTTTTCTTCTTCTCTTCTTCTTCTTCTTCTGTTCTCTTACTTCTTCTTCTTTCTTCTACTTTTCTTCTTTTTAGACTACTTTTTCCTTCTTCTTTCTTCTTTCTGTTTTCTTTTTCTTTTTCTGTTTCTTGTTTCTTGGTTCTTGTTCTTGTTCTTGTTCTTGTTCTTGTTCTCCCTCACTCTCTTCTTCTTTTCTCTTCTTCTTCTTTCTTCTTCTTCTCTTCTTCTTCTTCTTCTTTCTTCTTCTTCTCTCTCTTCTTCTTCTTCTCTACTTCTTCTTCTTCTTCTTCTTCTTTTCTTCTTCCCTTTCTCCTACTACACACTTAAACTAATCTTTTTCTTTCTTAAACACTTTTCTTTTTTCTACGATTTCGTTTCGGTCTTTTAAGTCCTTTTCTCTCTTTTCCTTGTCTTCTTCTCTCTCTCATACTTTCTCTTTTGGTTCTAATCGACCCTTTATCATTTCTTCATCTGTTTCATTTTCTTTTGTATTTTATTTTCTTTTTTGTATTACTCTTTTTCCTTTCTTTTTATGTTTTTCTTTTCTATTTCCTTTTCTTAACATTTACTTAATCTTTGTCTTTTACTTTATAACATTTTCTTTTCCTTTTTCTTTTTCTTTTTTCTTTTCTTTTTTTTTCTTTTTCTCTTTTTCTTCTTCTTCTTCTTCCTTCTCCTCGTTCTCTTCTCTTCTTGGCTTCTCTCTTTCTTCTTCTTCTTCCTTCTTCTCTTCTTCTTCTTCTCTTCTCTTCTTCTCTTCTCTTCTTCTCTTCTCTCTTCTCTCTTCTTCTTCTTCTTCATTCTTCTTCTAGGTCTATCAGATGCTTACGTGGAACCACGGCGTACCGCGTGTTTACTGTTAAACGTTCAGAACGCGGAGTTCCAGTGTTCGAATCCCGCTGATAAGTTATTGAATCTTCAGTGACTCATTCATTTATAACCTAACCTACCTAACCTACAAGTTATTGTTTTCACCACAACTTAAAACAACACCACCAATTGGCGCCTAACTCACCTCAGCACCCTTGCATAAATCTTTTCTCCTTACACCCGAAATCTTTGCAACAGAACAAGCAAATTACCATCGTTTGGATCTCTCAATAAACGCTGTAAGGGAGAGTTTTGTGTATGTATTATCCAGTAAGATGAAGCAAGTTTTTCCCAGGAAATTTTACGTTAACTTTGGCAAACCGATAAATTATAACTAGCTAAGACTCCTTTGTTACCCATTCTCAAATCCTAAATTATGAGACTATAATGTAGTCTATAAATAAACCAAGATAAATGTTTTTAATTACCTTTGTAACCTAGTCAAAGCAATCAGTCTTTCGACTAAAGGAGGGTAGGTCTGAAAGTGGGACTGAATAACCTCATCAATTGGCTGCAATCTAAGCAAGATTCCATACCATTAGAAAAAAAGAGAAGAACATACAAACAATAAAAAGCATGTAAAGAATTCGAAAGGGATGGTTAAAATGGAACCTTCTTTAAAATCCTTTTATTGATGTATTATATTATTTACAAGCCTGATACTGAATAGGCTATGGTTCCGTAAGATTGGAACAAGACAATTTGGACTTCAGAAAAACAACTGTGAGCATAGAAGTGACAAAGGAAATCCAATATGATTTTGATTTACTGTGTTGGTTGTGAAGAGGTATTCTATATTATTTGCAACCCCATAAACATAATGGATTACTTAAATTTGTTTGACGTTTTAGTTTTTGTTTTCTGATATTTAAGCTGGTAGATAAACGTTAATTATTGAAGATCTATTTCTGAAAAGAGCTCTTGCTATGTATTGATCTAGGCTTAGCTCTAAGTTGTATTCTATTATGCCCAGTGTTGGAAAATCCCTTGTTTCTGAACCCGGGGATGGGATGGGAGTCTGTAACCAATAGTTATCGTTACAATAATCATTTTTAATGTTTTAATTTTATAAAGCAGATAAAGGTACTATTATTCATTTAATTCAGTTTATATTTTAATATTTTAACTAATAATTTATTTAAGGAACTCACTCTCTTTTACTAAGGGTACAGGAGTAGACTTTATTTAAAGAATTTCTTCTTGAGATAATCAACTTCTATTATGCACTACCAGACCTCAAATGATTATGAAAATTATTACAATGTTCAACTAGAACTTATTAACTTAATCTAAATAATTAGGGTTAAACGAGGTCCCTAACACTTCCTAATAGAAAGTAAAAATGTTAATAATGAGTGGTAGAATGATGAGGTGATGCAAGCGGTTAAAAGTAAAGAAGAGGCGTGGTTGAATGTACTAAAGGACAATGGTGAGGTCTCAAAGAAAGATGTATGAAGATATATAAGGATGAAAAAAAGGCTAAAAGTTGCATATGTATGATGGAAAAAAGAGGTAAGTGAACAGTTTGAAAGGAGGAGGAATGGGCAGTTACATGGGAATAGGAAGCTCTTCTGGATGGAAGTGCGAAAGGTTAAGAAAGAGAGAAAGGGTAATTTCAATGGAATAATGAATAGGGATGGTACTCGGGATGACAGGAAAGAAGAATATTGTGAGATATGTGCAATAGTGGATACTGTGTGTTCGAAGAATGTGATTGAGGAAAAGTGACTAGGCAGAGTGATAGGAAGTCTGAATAAGAATGAAAGAAAAATGGTGATAGATTCTATGGAAACGATAAATGTAAGTTGTGTTTTTGTAAGACCAATTATAAAGGTGTGAAAAGGCTGGATATCCCATGCTGTGTTAAGGGTAGGTGTTTTTCATTGAGAACGGAAGTGGTAAATGGTGATGTACCTTGGCTATTAGGGTATGAATCTTTATGTGAATATGAATTTGAAGAATGAAATGATCATAGAATAACTGGAGAATATGTTGGTTAGATTTAAGGTGAATGAAAAAGGGCATTTGAAAATTGGTTTGAGAGAGGGGTTGAGTAAGAAAAATGTTTGGTGAGTAAGGAACATGAGAGAGCGGTTAGTGAATGAAAGGGAACGAAGTCAAATAATTCATAAGTTACATATGCAATTTGGG
>JABUQX010089875.1:0-32500 GCA_015478945.1 Trachelipus rathkii
CACATGACCTTGGGATGAACAAAACTTAAATGATTTTGAATAACTTTTGATGGCGAAAATCAATACTATGAGAATTTATTACACCAACTTCATTAGTATGAATTGAAATATGCAAGGCAGAATTGGAACAGGCCCATACTAGATTTTAAGGACTCAGCTCCTTTCATATTTTAATTTAAATTAGCCTTATCTGAATATTTACAGTTAAATTTGAAAAGTATTATGGAGGACTTATGAAATGTTGACCTTTATTTATGATTTGACGTTTTAAACAATATTTTTGATTACTTCATTATAGCATCAATATTTGATTCAAAAAATCAGAATTGGTTCAACTTGCGAGAATCTTTGAGTACCACATAGCAATTTATAAACTTGTGCTAAGTACACTATCGTAGCCTCCTCAAATATGAGTTATAACCTCAATCAATATATTAATGTCTGATATCATTAAGTAAACCCTAGTCGCATTATATTGGGTCAAATACCTTTTAAAGATATGATTTTTTAATAATTCGATCAATATGAATTTTTCCGTCTTAAAAACTCTTTGACTAAAAGTTTTCAAGAGCTTTATTATAATATTACACTATATAGAAAGATTCGAATTAGCAGACGCATATCCCTTAATATTTTTAAGCAATGAAGTTAATATCCACTGAAATTTCTGTAAATCTAAGAACTCTAAATTTTGAATAAGTTTATAAGCAACTTATCAGTTTCATTGCCCTTAAAGAAACCACAATCTATAGCTCTAAGAACAAATTCACTGAAATGAGAGCAATATTTAGCATTTTGATCCCCTTATAGATTCTAATTCACAATTTGATTTAATCGAGCATGCGACTGAAATTCTGACTACACAACTCCTTATATTATGAAGGAGGAGTCAACATTATCAAAATTTATTATATTTGATCCTTTTGTTAAATCCTTTAAAGGACTCTACTTCCTCTACAAAATCCTTTACATAAACTGCATCTTATTCTTTGATTATTTCATAGGCTACTTCATTTATTCAAGATAAATATTACTTGTGCCTTGAGGATGAAATGGCTTAACTACTGGCTTATATTTTAGGGACTCTATCAGAAGGCGTACTCTGGTCAGCATTTCCGCTGAATTGGCTAGAATGACCCAAGACAAATGAAACCTTGGAGAAAGATGAAATGATGAAACAGCCTTATCACCAGGCCCAAATATTTTATTAATTGAAAGGTCTACTAGACCAAAAAAAAACTAAAAATTTGAAAGTTGAATCTAAGCCTATAATGCCTAACTTTGAAATAATTTTTGAGAAAAATGAATATGGCCTTAAAATCTTTACAAAATTATTTGATTTGAATTTGAAAGGGTTTAGAAACCACACCACACAAAAAAAAAAAAAAAAAACAAATTAGGAAAGATCAAACTAGGCTAAGTTTGAGCTTGAATTTTTAGGAAATCACTGTAATGGAAGGTTAGGCATATGCCATTGCTACCTAACTCTCCATACAAAATTTTGAATAAACACTAAATGTTATAAGATGCGATATTTAAAAACACCCGAATAGCTAGTATATATATATGCAACCTCTTACCGTCTATATTTTCTATATAAAAAAACCCTTAGATTTAAAAGAAAAATGCCTAAAACACAAAATTAACGAAACTCTATAACCTCCGAAAATTTATAAATTGCAAATGACAGCACGAAAAATTAATTCCAAGATCTTTGCAACAATCTTCTTAAGCCCAATATAGATTACACAATTGGACGAAAATTAATCTCAGCAATTAAATTAATTACCACAAGAAAAATCTGAAAGAGTAAAGGTTTAAAAGTTGAATATAAATCCAATTGTGAATTACATTAGGCTACCAATTTGTTGTTTCAAAGTTTTTTTGCCTCCTTGATAAATTTATAGCAAAACTCTGCCTTTTGGTTTTAGTATAATCTATCACTTAAAATCTAAGTTAGGGTAAATTGATTGTGAAAGGTAAAAAAAATAAGTTAATATGAAAAATTAAAAGAAATGAAAAATTTACCTCTATACCCTTTTACATTGAATAACTTTATACACAAACACGACTAAAATAGTACCGCTTAGAAACACGAATAATTCCACAATTGTCCAAAGTATTAGTGATTTTAGAGAAATCATCATTAACGAAACCACAGGACGACTCCCATGACAACTATTGACGAAACGAAATAAAACATACTTATATACCTAAAATCATAAATCCTAAAATAAAAACTATATCCTAAAAAAAAACTAAAAGAGCAAAATAGAAGAATATATGTGAAAGTAGTATAATAGTTTTCATACAATTCTCAAAAGATAGAAAGCCGATAGGAAGCAAAGTATAAACCATGTAAAACATTGTGTTAAAAATTAAATCTAAAATTGAATCTAAAATTTCTTTCAGCAAAATAAACACAATTTAATACGACATGCTTTACGTTATCATTTATTTTTACAAAATCTACAGACATACCCGTAAAAAAAAAATAACGAAGAATAATGAAAACAAAAGCAGCGCTCTCTTTAGGAAAAAAGCTAAAGCCTCTCTTGTTAAAACCCATAGATTTTCTTATAACATAATAATATAATATATATATATAAATATATAAATATATATAAAATATATATAATATATATATATATATTATATATATATAGATATATAATATAAGAATATTATATAATATATAAATATATATAGATATATAATATATATATAAATATATATATATAATATTATAAAATCTGAGATTATACTTAAAAATAATAATGAAATTTAAAAAATAAATCATTTAAGTCCTTAGGAAAAGTACAGCCTCTCAAAGTTTAAAATTCCATAAGCTTCTTATAAAAAAATTAGTGGCCTGCGTGCCTTTTGCGGCCATTCCAGCTAACTAACAAACATGTAATCATAGTTTCACTGTAATACTCAACAAAACTTTTCATAACTAAACTAGAGAAGACCTCCGATATGAGACCTAGAACCTGGTTGGGAACAAAAAAATGAAAGTCTATGGATTTAACAACTTTAGAGGCAACATTTCCTAAAGAGAGAACGTTCATATTCTTCAATTATTATTTTAGACAACATCCCCTTAATTTTATAAAAATCCCTGGTGACACCCCTCTGCACTACTTTAAAATAAAACCAAAATAGAAGATATATGTGTGAAGTATATATTTAGTTTTAAGTTAAGCTTGATTTGAACAAGACTGCTAAAAAGAAATTTAGTCTGATAACGTTACGCCAAAATTACCCTCTTGGCCAGCCCACTGTTCCGTTATTGCATCAAAAATAAGCCTGTTTCCTCGTGTTCTGTGCACAATAAAAAATTTTTTGAATATTTATAAAACAGCAAATATTATCTGTCACTGCGTATTATATCGTACTGTAATTTTATTGTTTTTTTCATATTATTATCTTATGTATTTCATCCTCTCATTGTTACCACGGGCCTGTGCCGCATGTCATGCTCCCACTGAGATTTATGACCTATATAGTTGGATAGAACTTATAAGAAGAAAAAGCTCACTGAGACGGAAGGTAGTTTAGACTTGCAGTGTATGCCACATTAATTCTGCATTAAAACTAACGTTTAATTTACAAAATGGTAGCATATCCATTTTTTTTTTTTTTTTACTGAATCAGGTTACGAGAAGTGATATTCATGAAATAAAGCTAATGGAATAGGTTTATTCATATTTGAACCCGTGTAATTTTCTGAAAAAAATTCTAAGTTCAAAAAAATTTCTTAAATTTCAAAAAGTTAATAAAAGTTTTTAAGAAAATATAGTATAAGCTTCTGGCCAAATTCCAGAAGCTTGCCACAAAGAATTCTTAAAAAACTTACTTAACTTACGAAACTAGAAAATTATTCAGAAAAATAAAGTGATCAAATCTGATAAAAATGAATTGGGTAGAACAGAATTGTGAAGAACCCACATATTTCTGAAAAAATTCTAAGTTCAAATGATATACCAGGTAAGCATCCAGGCAGGGTGACTGGGCCCCCCTTTTTTTAGAGGTGATTCAGTCCACCTCTAAATAAAATAAAAAATAATAATAAAAATTTTTTTTTCGCTCATTAATATCCACGCAGTATACTACAAGTTACTAGGAACAGATAACTTCACAAATAAAATGAGTTGGTTATTTTTAATTTACAGAATTATATAGCTACAAAAATGCACCACAATAGAATTCACTTTTGAAAAATTAAGTTTTTTTAACTGTATAAAATGAAAAAATGTGGATGATTTTAATATTTTTCAGTGTATTACACTCGAGTATGTTACTTTAAACTGGCAAAGTAAATTCCAAACAGTATTAGGTGCAAAATCACGGGCCTAACTTGTCCGATTCACCCCGCCGTAAAAATGATGAAGGTGATCAGACCACCACTGTTTTCTATATTTAACGTATTATATTACATTTTATTATGTATAATAATTATTAAAATCTAATAAATCCGTACATAATTGGGTAGATTTGTACCCATCTACGCCCCTCATTTTTATTGAAAACACAGTATATTACTCTAAAAAAATAATTAAAAAAAGAAAATATGTGAAAAACGAAAATTGGTCGCAATAATCTCCTTAGTAAAAAAAAGTAATACAAGCCTCTCAAAGTGTAAAAAAAAATCCATGGAGTGTAATGAAAAAAAAACCAAATAAAATTTTTTTTTGAAAATCACAGGATTTCATACATCTAAAAAAAATAATAATGAAGAATAGTGAAGCTCTCTAACACACTCTTAGAAAAAAAGTTACAGCCCTCTGAAAGTTCAAAAATTTTTCCCACTAAACTTTTTTAGCTGGATAAAAAAATAGTGGCTCAAGTAACAACCTTCTCAGACCAGTACCTATTCAGTTATCAGAAATTTTTTAATTCTACTATTGAGGATTTCTCTGGAAAGCCTAACAAAAATCTTATCAATAAACGTAAGATTTCTATCTTTAAGATTGGAAATAATTACCGATCGATCAATATTGAAAATCTATGGATTTTAACAACTTGATGAGTAAACTGAACATTGAAATATAGTGATCACTAGAAAAAGCGACAATTTTCGTTTTCAACTTGCTCATATTATTTTTTTTGAGAACATCATATCATTGGATTTTCATAAAATCGGGAGAAAGGTGGAATCTGACTTGATCAGTTCCGTTGTTCGGGTGACAACCCTCTGGTAACAATTACCTTGTAATTTTACAGAAAAAAAGTTGAAAAATAAAAATGAATGATTATATAAAAAAAATATTAATTCCAAAAAGTGTAAAATTTTAGAAACGAATACACGGGACAAGTGAATCGGACCATATCCTTTTTTAATTCTTAAATTATGTATTATATGAACATTTTTTTACTTTACGAATTTTAATAATAATAATAGATAAGGAAAATATAACGAAAAAATTAAAATATAAATGAATTTTAGAAACGTAAATACGAGAATTTCCCCACAGATGGTCCATCACCCCTCAAGGTGTTCCGCATTCACCCCTTCCAAGTCAGGCTGACCTGAGCTTCATTACAAACTTAATTAAAACTTTTTATTATTTAGAATGATATTATTATTTTTTATGCGCTTAACCACTAATATGCCTTGAATTCAGTAACAACAGAAGAAATTGCCAAAAAGAAAATGCATTCAGGGATAAAGTCGGAAAGATGAACCATACCTTAAGGTCCAAGTTCACCCAGTGCCCGAACGCCTATAACATACGTAGGTTGAGTATATAACTTTCCCTAGCGTCTAGCAAGTGGTGACTTGGAACCACTTTAGATATAAACTTTCCAACCCAACTTTTCGCTAATGCACTGTTTGGAATTTTTTGTATTTTTGAAATCATATACGATCTTTTGGGTCCGGCAAACACTACAAAAAAAAACAATTCTATAATAATAGTTTTATTAAGTTTGAATAACGCTCAGTCTCCCCGACCTTGGAAGGGGTGAATCGCACCACCATTGAGGGGTGAATCCGATCAAGCAGTTTAATATACGCTACACAAATAAAAATTCAATTTTCGATTTTAATTGTTACTAATATAATAATTATAGTTCATATTTATTGCATAAATATTTGTTATAAAATGTCAATAATATACATAACAAAATAATAATAATAAATTAAAAATGTGTTCCATGTCACCCCCTTTCCGCTAACGAAAAATTTGACACTTTTTGATGCGTTATTACTTTTATGATTAAATTTAACGATTTTGATTGAATTCATTTTTTTATTTTAAGTTTACTTAATATAATTTTTAACTCATATTAAATTAATTACTATATGATATAGACAATTTCAAAATAATAAATCCATAAAATACGAAAAAAATCATATTGCCGAAAAGTCACCCACTCCAATCAAATGGTTTACACGGCGTGAAATCGGACCAAAAAGTTAGGCCCGGATTTGCCACTAATACGTTTGGATCAGAAAATTATTGCCAGTTAAAGCAACATACCATGCATACCACTGATAAAACATAAATAAAAAAATCCAATCCACAATTTCTATAATATTCCCTATAACGAAGTTCATAAAAAAAGCCCTCGCATTTTGAAATTAGGATATCTATCAGTGCTAATTTTGAAATTTCATAATTTTATAACATAATTTAAACATATACAAAACTTCAAGATTTTTAGAAATGATCTAATAAAAGAGTGCTGAATGAGTTTACTTTCTTTTTAATTACGTGGTACTACAAAACTTTTCATTTTAGTTCTTTCATTTATTTAATTTTATTAAGACTATTTGTTCATCATATTTCAACCTTGAAAAGTTCGCCCGCATCACCCGCCCGAACTTAATAGTCGATATATTACAATATATACGTAAAAGTGCGGCAATTCAGCCAGAATTTGGTGCCATTCAAAATATGTACATTCCAGGACTAGGAGGTACCGGAACTGAAATTTAATTTCCGCCGGAATCTATAATAAAAAATTCTGCTGAAACCGAATTCTACATAAACTTCCATATAAGTATAAAGAAAGTAAAAAAAATAATTTTAATAAAAATATACAATTAAAACTGAAAGCTTAATATTCTCTTTTAAAGATAATATATATTTATTATATAATATTAAATATAATTATATATATATAAAAAAATAATATATATATATATATATATAGATATATATATATATATATTATATAAATATGACATTAAGGTGACTCCTTTAATATTAGTTAGGTAAATTAGGTAAGTTAGTTAAGGTTAGGAAGCTTACCCAAAAAATTTAATGTATTTACCCATAAAAATATTAAAATAACCGATACATTAATTAATGATTTTGCTCCCAGATCAGCTAAATAACGGCAGCCTATCATTAATATATATAATTATATTTTGAGAATAAAAATAATTATCAATAAAATGAATTACATGAGCTAATAATAATAACCTCTCAAAATTGTTTTTAAAATCTCATCATTCGTAAAAGATTTTTTTATTATTAATAATGTAAAAAATTTTAATAATAAAGTGATAAAATATGCCACATAAAAATTAAGTGAGATAGTACACCAAACAAAAACCAGGTAAATACAAACGCAACATTTCATAACATATGAAAATCATCATCATCAAAGAAAATATCTGGAAGGTACAAAATTGGATTGGTAAAAAGGAATATTCTAATTAATTTAATTTTCTAGTAACTACTGAAACACCCTCAAATATAGCGATATAAAACGAAGCCGTGAAAACCAGTAGAATGGTTCTTAGAAAATTTCTTCCCCCAAAAATTGCCATATCAATGACCCCAAATCAAGATGCAAAATTCTTCAAGAAATAATAATATTAATTTAATAATGATGTAAAACCCAGCCATTCACAATCACGAAGAGCTGACTCATAGAAATCTTATTGCCATCTAAATCAAACCATAATAATCTTATTTCTAGTAAATAGAAAAATAATTTTTTGTTAAGAGATGATGTTACCAACTTCATTACAGTAAATTGATATCAGCAGTTATAATCGAGTAAGTAATCTAATGACTTATCAGAATTATCATTAACTACAGATATTTGGATAGCTATAAAATACTCAAACGAGATACATTATTCTTAAACTCACTGCTTATAGCCAGCTTTGAAAAATTAGACCATGTATTCATTTAATATAATATACACATGAATATATAATATATAATTATATAATATATATTAATTAATATTTTTAATTACAATAATATTTACTAATATCAAAAATTTATTTTATATTCAACATTTTTAAAATTTTTGAGGAATAATTAATATATATATTATATGCAAGTAACATTTTATAACATTAAATTATTATATAAAAGTGTATTTATTAGTTCTAGCTTTTCATAAATGTTATATTTCAATTACAAAATATAAAAAAAATAAATAAAAACGAGAATCGAAAATTTATGCAAAATTTCTTAATGTTTTTGTCAAACAATACAATAAATCATATAAAAAAGCTTCACCAAAAACTAAAGGAATCCCTTACATCTTATAATTTAATCTATAATCTTTTTAATCTAATTACATAGAAATGAAAGGAAAAACTCTTATAATTTGAATATGTAGCGATTTTACAAATTGCTCTGTTTAGATAACTAATAAATAACGAACGCAAAACTCAAGCGTTATAGCCAATTGTTCATAGCACAAATGCCAAAAACCCTGAAAAACGGCCTAAGCTCGGCAACATCCATTATCAGATATACTTAGTATGCCGCCATAGCTACTTTTGCAAATGATGAACCATCTCTATGATAAAAATAAATTGTTACAAAATAATGAGGCCTATATGAAAAAAATATACCCTGACTCCGTGTATTTTGTTAAAAAGTGTAAAAAATTTATTTTAAACATTATATCATAACATCTTTAATACTGTAAAAGATTATTAAAAAATTAATTAGATGGAGTGCCAATGTGGACCTAATTGCCCCACGCAAATTTTTACCTAACACATTGACCCCATGATACAAATTATATAATATACAACAATCTATCTTGCCTAAATGACGTCCAACATTAAGCATAAAGATATTAAACTATTTTTAAGTACTATAATCTTGGTACCAATAATGTTATAGATATATAATATTTATACCTGTAATTATATCTACTATAATTAAAAAATAATGATTAAAAATCACTATCACAGTAAAGGCAACAAATTTTACACAATTAGCTACAAGTAAACAACATTTCAATAAAAAGAGAAACTTGACTGACATATAAGTTTATTTCTCCAACTTGTGTTAAATTAAAGATAAATATTGACTGGAACTAAAGCCCTTAACATATTACGGGAATATAATATATTTATTAATAACCAGATATAAATACAATATATCCAATATAATATATATAATATATAGATATATATCTATATAAATACATAATATACAGCCCAGTGGATATAGTATATATATATATATTGAAAATTTTATATTAAAACTACTAGTGCTTAAGAAATCAGTTGTTGGTCTCTCGGCCTCTAGGTGGATCGACTACGCTTTTATTCCCCCCCTTCCCCCCCCTCTGATAAGAAAGCTTTCGAAGCCGCCCCCCTTACAAACATAGGGGGGGAAAAAAATAATATTGTTTAACCTAAAATTTTAGGCTCAAGCAGAGGGATGAAGTCCGTCCCCTGTCGTCTACCAAGAGCGAAGACCCAGACAACGATATCTAGCGTCTACTCTTGTATCGTTATTTTTAATCATTAAAACAACTTTATATATAATATAATATATATATATATATATATAATATATATAATAAAGTATATATTATATAATAATATATAATAATATATATATAATATATATAATAGAAATATAAATATATATAATATATATGTATATTGATATAACTAACATATCATACCTACTATACATAGATCTCACATATCTAAATTCAATATATCACCATATATACTGCAATATATATTCATGTCACCTTATATATTTATGTCACACATAAGCCTATGTGCAACAGTACTGCTATACATTTACCATGGTACATAATAAGATGAAAAGGAATATCACTCACCCCTATTTCTAAACAATGACCAAAATATACTCTTATAAAAAAATAATGAAGAATTAATTGGACCAACGAAAATTATCTGCTCTCTTTTGGGAAAAAAATGACAGCCTCTCAAATTTGTTTTATATGAAACTCCCTAGCTTAATTATAGTCCAACTAAGAGCAGACATCCATCTATAATACACATACTACAAAATAAGAACAAAAAAATACTAAGACAAATTTATCCCACTTTATGGCCTATAGGCCTATAACAAAGACTATTGAATCATAAATCATTTAATATTGATATATATTATATAGATAGATAGTAGGTATATAGTTATTAATATGAATGGTAATATTAGTATAATAAATAGAATATATAGATATATATATAATATCCCGGGATATGCGGCCGCCAAAGATGCTGTATATATATATATATAATAGTGATATATAGTAAGATATAGTATATATAGATATAGGTGATATATATATATATATAATATTTATAAATTATATATATAATATATATATATATATAGGATATATATATATATATAATATACATTTATAATATAAATCAAAAGAGAAGTTAGCATAGATACAGTTTCGCTAAAATATGTATTTATTAATCAGTCTTAGAACAGGATAAATAATATTAATAATTTCATGGTCATTTTATTTGCTCTATAAGAATATGTGCCATGCCATTTTGAAAATATTAAAAATGAGGATTAAGGAGGATTATAACCCATTTTTCAAATCAAAATCAAAAAAGCCAGGGGGTACCTATATTAAAGTTAGAAATTATTTTCTGTAAATCTCTCTGCAAGTGAGTTATTTAAAAATTACTTGAGGATATTATATTATTATTATAACATTGTTATCAAAGTTACAAAATAGGGAATGCGAAATATGATAGGCTTAACTATAAGTAAAGTTATAGCTTATTTATACCCAGAATATTATCAGTTTACCCCATAGCCATATAATATCCAAGCTGCCTCCAAAATTAAAAATATATGGGTAACAATATTGAGACTTGAAAATTACCTAACTTGTTCACTAATTATAAATAAACATAAATATGGATTCAAAATTACTATTTAAAAAATAACAAATCTAATATTAAAATTTATTTTAAAATAATTATTCTATAAAATAAGCTAAAATTAACAATTAAGTTGCGCATCAACTAATTATTAATAAATAAAATATAAACATTAAAAATTTTCAGTAATATCAAATTATTATATACAAAATATTTAGGTTAGAAAGCTGAACAGTGGATTGATAAAATAATAATATATAACATTATATTATGATAAATATATATATAATCATTTAAATCAAATATAATAATGAATAATATAATAAATATATAATAAACTAATTTACATAATCATAAATAATAATAAAGTAATAAAATCCTATCACAACTTACCCCTTAGTCTCAGTTAACAAAAATATTTCCATTAATTGTGTAAAAATTAAATAAGCAGACTCTTATGTCACAAACATTTTTTTATTCTAATATTAATATTATTATCAATATTACCAATGATTATCTTATTATATATATATACTAATAATTATATAGGGGATGAAACTTGTAAAAATAAAAATAGTTAGTAGCTTCAATTGAGGAGCTATGATAAGTGGACCACATATTTGGATATTTGCGTCGAAAATGGCTTTTCCTAAATATTAAACTAGAAAATATTTATGTATATAATAATAGTTAAACTCCTAATATATAGATATTCATAATCACACAAATATTATATTAATAAGTTATAATTCTAATAAATATAAATAATTTTAAATAATAGTTTAAATAAAAGGTGTTAGCATTATAACTATCACTTTGAATAACTGAATTTGAATTATTCCCCAAGGACTAGACAATATTAACTTCTATTTATGATAATTTATTTATTTAAATTTTAAATTTACTTAATTAATAATAATTGTTATATATTAATGAAATTATTTAATTAAAAAAAGTCATTTAAAAATGATAAATGAATAATTAATTCATTAATTATTATATAGTACATAAATTAAGAAATAAAAAATTGGGGTCACCAAGTCCACCCCATTTTGATATAATCTGGACACTTTGAATTCATTATTTTTACGTTATAAATTTAGATTAAATTTATTTAATTTTTACGAAATTAAGATTTATTAAATATATTATATATATACCCTATAATAATAGCATACTAAATAAAAATTAATGTCAATAAAATATCAAAAATAAAGAATAACAAAGACCCATCATCATCATCATATCATCATAAATTTTTATGGGGTGAAATACGGGCTAAGTTATGGTCATATGAATTTAACCTAGTATGTACTGTTTGAAACATAAAAATTTACTTTTCAAGTTTAAAGAACTATACAATACTCATCTAAACGTATACACTGAAAAATAGTTTAAATCTCCACAATATTATCTATTTATAACTAAAGTAGAGAAAGCCTCATTTCAAAAGGTGAGTAAATTTCATTTAAGAAATAGATCCTATCTCTAACTTATAATATAATATATATGGTTAAATATAAAAACTTCATCTAGAATTAAAGATCATAATCTAACAATAAAAACTTTAAGTACTACTTGCTGAGGCCATAATTGATAAGATGAGAGCAAAAAATAAAAAATATAAAAATTTTATTTTTCTTATTTATGTGATTATTCACCCCACAAAAAAAAGTGACCTGATTCACCCCATTATCTATCAACTTTATTACACCTAAAACATATAACACTTATAGAAAAAAATGTTACAATTTAGGAAAAGTTTTTAAAAATATAAAATTTTATCTAGTCAATGAATTTAAATATCAAGTTAAATCACAATTTCATAGGTTATAACGAAAAAAATAATGAATGAAAAATAAATATATCTACATTAAACCGATTTATATATGATAACATTTTCATTTCCTGAAATTGCAAAACTTATTATCCAAAGAACTAGTAATATATTCAATCTAAAATTAGATTATAATTATCATTTTCATTTCCTAGAATTTGCATTCAAACCCTTATTATCCAAAGAACTATACACTTAACGTAAAGACTCTGTATTGATAAGTTCTGTCAAAATATAAAGAATAAATAATCGAACACGAGCTCCAAACGCTTTCATTTCAAAACCTCGGAGGAAAATGAGCAAGCATGCCTTAAGTTATCATACAAGAGGTAGGCTCAAGAAAAGGGTTCTTCCTTAATTCCATCAACATCTTCTGCTGCCAACACTAAACTACTAGAATTATTATCTTCATTAACGATAGAAGTAACTTTTTCCTGTGGTTCAGAAACAGTTACTACTTTCGTGTCAATTCCACTCCATATTCAGTTCTATCTATGATATCCACCACTGCTTGACACCGTAATAGTATTAGATTACATTTGTGAATGTATATAGAACTATAGAATAGATGATATTGTGAAGTAATTTTCTTAAGATTCCAAATTCTCAACCCTATATTAACTGAAAAGAAATATCCTGTTGGCCGTCATAATTCCTTCAGCAACTTTTTATTTCATTGTTGTACCTAATATGAATTGGAATCTTATCTACTATCTTATATATCATATTATGAATTAAGTTAATTTTAATAATTAAAAACCGATGAAATTTTCAAAATAAAAATAAAAATGGTGAGAAAAACAAATAGATGTTAGAAATCATAAAGTTAATTAGTTGTCTTCTTCATAAACAAACAACAAAGATATCAATTCTCACAACCTATCTGTCCCAAGCACACCTCATAGTTCACCTTGTCTATGGAGATCTTCCGTCGCAAAATAGCCTTCCTATCCTCTTTAATAAATAATATTAAAATAATTTATATTATATATATATAATCATATAATATATTACACTTGTTGTGGAGTATGAGTGAGAGAGTTGAGTGTGTGCTGTGTTTACAGGTGTTTGTGGTGTGTGATGAGAAATTATATATAATATATAATATATGTAGTGTTATGGAAGTATCAGGCAACAATCAACTCCAGTACAACCCGAATACCCTATAGACTTTCCAAAAAACCTATTATATTTATTTTTAAGAATTAAAAAGTTTCCATAAATTAAAAATATAGCCATGTACCGCAGGTTCGTCTTCAAGACAAATCCCTATGCTAGGCTCCTTCTCGGAATACTAATTAGCGCGAAATATAATTTTATTATTTTTTTATATATAGTATTATCTATAATTTATAAATAGTACTAGTTAGAGCTAGCCCATAGCTATAGAGGTATAGTACCAATACGGTAATATATTAATATAATAGTACAGATAAATAGTACACTTGCCTAAAAGTAATTGGCCTACGCATAGAAGACAGCGAGAGGTAGATTTCCCGCGCGCAGTACTCTCATGCACACATATACGGTGCGCCGCTGTATGTACCTGCGTGTAGTGAATTTAGTACTCTAAGTTTACAGAGAGACGAGAAGAAAAATTTAATTATCCCTTTACACCCATTAATCAAGGTCGCCCAATGTACTTTCGCTGCGAATCTAAAGCGTAGTTTAGGCTTCACATATATTAGTACCATAAGTGGTAAAACTACTCTAAATGGCTCCGGCAATCCGAGCCCAACATTATCGAGTTGTGGGAAAATAAAAAACAAGAAACCCAGTTATCACAAATTTTCCCACAAAATTGCTTTAAAATGCCAATAAATAAATTATAATCATAAAGTTTTTCATTATTCTATTCAATGACCAATATATATTTATATTAAATACTTATTTAAAATATAATATATTCTAATCAATATAAGCATGCTCATTAAAGCTATAATTAATGATTATTAGTTATTAATACTCTCACATTATATAGTAACTAAAAGATCATTATTGTAATAATAAATATGTTACGATACAGAAAGAGGTACTGCCTATACCGATACTGATACGCTATTTTTTTATTAGGAATACCGGTAATCCAGTACCTAAGATACCGATACTTTAATAAATATAATTATAATAATACAAACAGTAATAAATAATAGAACATTGTGTCACTCTAGAGCAACTCAAGATTAGCTTCCCTTTAACAACAATACTTATCATTTATAATATTTATAATATTTGATTTGGGACATAGTATATATAAATTTATAAATATAAAATATAAATAACTATTAAGGAATAATAATTAGCATAATATAATATTTAAAAACTTTTTAATGTTGTGTATTTTAAAAAATTATAAATCCATTCCCATTTTTCAAGTAAGTCATTAACATATAAGTTTAGCTACTAGCACTTTTAGTTATTAACATATTACAATTTAACAAGAAGATCTTTAACTAGCTACAATATATAAAGAATAAAATAATGAAAGAAGAAAGATACCTCAATTAATCAGTAACGAAAGTATAAATAATAATAAAAAATCTACTATAACACTACTCAGAGATATTATAGACCATATCAAATCAAAATCCCATGCCACCTAAGATACGACTACCTACCACAATCCAACAACAATTCACATCTCAACACAAACTACACACCAACCAACAGCATCTAATGCGCGACACACACCAACCTTACGACAATTCACGTGTAGAGAGTGAGTTAGCAAATTTCCTACGAAGCGTGAAGCACTGACGCACTATACATACGCTCTCCGTCGAGACTGATGAAGGAGAGGTAAGCTGATTAATTATTGGCCTGCAAGCACTTATTAATTAATGAAAACCAATTATCATTCATTCTGCGAGGCAAGAAAATGAAGAAAGATTCTCTTCGAAGTATAGCGAGCGATCTCATTTATCGGTAGAGAAAGAGGACCTCATCTACCTCTTCAACGAAGGAACTACTGCAAATGTGAATGAATATGACTTGTTAAAGGGCAATTGATGACAGTCTCTTCAGTTTTTACGATGAGGTCCCTTGGTGATTCCTTTGAAGGTGAAGTAGATGTCAATGCAATTTCGGCCATGAACTTATCAAGATCTAACATATCCAAATCTCATCTTTAGTAGGTTTATTGCTGAAAAGCCACCAGTCGTCACTACAGTGCTGTGTGCCAGAAGGGAGTGGGACAGATAGAAACGAAATTCAACAAACTAAAGCATTTTTCTATTCGTGAACTCTAAATTTTTAATTTTTGTCATATTGCGGCAAGCCTCCCTGTTGTATGAGCTATTTATACAATTAATAGCAGTAGCGTAAGAAGGTGCTTCAGTCTTTTGCGGCACCGTGCCGAACTACGGTTGCCATATTCTATAACTATGTTTGCCGTTTTCCAGCGTAGCTTAAATGATATTCCCTATAATACAGTAACCTTTTATTTATTATAGTTTTATATCAGTGAATGCGGCACAGGCCCTAAATGGGCGCAGAAAGCGTGCTCTACCTCACACACGAAGTGAGTAAAAGCCTTGATAAAACTGTGCCTCCAAATACAAATCCAATCTTAACGTGAACAAATTACGCGCTCACATTGGAAGCACAGATATCTCTATGCTTTTAAATGTTGGTAGGTGGGAAATTAAAATGAGTAGGAAACCACACGAATAATGGAAGAGAAGTTACTCCATCCTATATACGCAAGAACATCAGACAGTGGGTAAAGAAAAACACTGCATCTCCCAGCAAACCAGTCTGGAGTTCCCCACTATATCATCAAACTCACCCTAATATACTCATGTGCCGACACCATGTCTACACACTTTGCCCTGCTCACTTTCAAGTGATTCTTTCCAGCCGTTCTGAAGAAAAATCAAAAAGTTAATTTCGGTGCCATTACCAGAGTCGACTTAAAAGAGGTTATGAGGTTCCGCTGTGAGCAGCTCCGTGCCTAATCGACCTGTAAATCTATCCGAAATCACTTTATATAGAAATACCAGGCCCGGATAACCATCACCAAACATTTCGGCCGTTAGCCGCCCGCAAATAGAAAAGTACCAATTGTGAAGCTAGAAAAGAACACCAAAATAAGTTCTTCTGCTACTCGGACCCGATCCCCTAAGACCAGCGTTCCTTGTACGACGCACCGGATTGATTGAAAATCTCTAGATTAGCCTTCTCACCCGCTACCCCCACTAGATATATGAGACCTTTAGTAACTCCAAGCAAGAACGGGTAGCCTGAGACCCTTGTATAGGTGGAAAACTGAGCTTTTCGGAAAAAGGAAAGAAGAGTTTTAAAAGCTCTAAACAGAACTCCCAGATCTTTGTCACGGCCAGGCCGAAGGTCTCTAGCAATCCTAGCTGGTGATTTGGGTAATGTTTCACCAGAAGACATTTTTTTTGTTTATGTTAAGCCAAGAATGTGTAGATAAAGAAATCCTTTAATATATTTACTTGTCCATTCCACCCTGTGAGATATCGACCATGAACTCTTCTATATAGAGATGAATAAGTCTTAAGTGCTTGTAGCTAGAGAGAGATTTGTATGCCGATCTTAGTTCCTTTGTTTTTACTAAGATACCCTTTTTAAATTTCAGTCATAGCTCTGTGAGACACCGGTCCGTCCCGCAACCCCTTATATATCTATACAACAGAAACAATTATCATCTGAGTTAATAAAACATTGCTGAAGATAATAATCCCCTAGAAACTTTTTCTATGAAGCAATAATTTTCTTCTTAATGATCATAAAAGATCATTGAGAGCAAGAATCTTAATGAGTATGTAGCAATTAAAGATCTAAGAACAAATGCACTTCCAGAAATAACAATGAATGCGCGCGAACAGCAGAAGATTTATATATGGCATCATCACGTATCATACCTCACTTTATCGATCAAAAAGTCCACGAAAATATAGAATAAGTGTGAGGAAACCAGGTGTGCGACAATTCAACCTTCCCGATCTGACCAATATCCCGGAATCATCGAGGCATTACTTAATGAATGAGAATATGCTTTATTAATCTCACCATACTTTTATCGATGTTCACGCATTTCCCGTTTATGGTAAAGTCGAAGCCGGTGCAGAAGACATTATTTTTTTTTCTAAAAAATGAAAGTCTTCGGAGTCGGAATCGTAGCCGTAGTTGGAAGCGATAAATTTAATACATAATCGGAAATGGGTAATCTAAAATTTGTATATTTAATTTTGAAATCACAAGATTTTAATTACACAGCATAGTCTCAAAATACCTTTACCTCTTGACGCGAATATATAAATATATAAGGCAACATCGATCCGTTCAGATCAAAGTTCAGAAAATCAAAATCGCATTAAATTTTTAAATGAATCTGGAAATACATATTATCAAATAAACATAAATCCCAAAATCATTTTCGCTCACCCTCTTTATCGTGTCTATCATCAAGTGATGGTAACCTAAATCGTGAAGTATGTGTAGATTAAAAAATCTAGAACTCGAGCGAACACCGATCAATTCCAAAATAGAAGAAGAAATAACGACCAACTCTCTAATAGTCAACATACAGTCTCTGTTAGCATAGACGAGTTGAAACGACAGAGCAAAATGATCGATAAGGAAAGCAAAAGAGAAGAAGGATAATCCCATATAGGGAGGGAGCGTTGGAGAGCTAGTATTGACGTTCCATTACGTTCTCTCCTCGGTCACACATTCCTTCTGGATCTATCGTTCTATCACCTTCTGTCATCATAATAAGTTCTTTCCTCTCCCCTCTTTCCAAGGCCGGCGGAAAACCCACCTTAAATCTGTTAAATAGGAAAGTATATCCCGCCATTAGATCCTCCGATGCTCCACCCATCTGGATTCTAAACCACGTACACGGTGAAACAGAGATTCCACGAATATTCTAAGAAAGTGGATGTTCGATGAAAGGTTCCCAACAAAATCTATTAAACGTATACCAAGTAGTCAGCTATAGTAGTTGATACCCTTAGAAGGATCCAGACGCACGCTCATTTTTTTTCGTCGACAGTAGGTCTGACCATTTTATGCGTCGCTTAACAAAACATCTGAGTGCAAATTCTGCTAAAGTGCTTTATTAAAATGGAATGTTCTCTATTAAATAAAATATAAAAGTGTACGAACCTAAATTAATGCTGACCTTTTTATATTTGCAAAATTTTACCTACTTTAAGATTTTCAAATTACGTTTTTTTATGATGTCTAACGTTCTATAGATTTTCAATTATCATCTCCACGGCATAGAACTTGCTTTGCCTCTTAAAATAGTTTTACACCTTTAAAATTCAGCCCATAATGGAAAGTAAAACTTATTGAAAGTGACAATTTTATTCAATGAAAGTGATTTTATTTAATGAAAATGACATTTTAATTTTTAAAATTAGTAACCGAATTTATATAATCCGTGTGTGCTTGTAACTTCAAATTTTGAGGTTACTGTAACAGTATCGTATAAAACTTGAAGTAATGTTTGAGTTTCTTGAACTGGTAAACGAACAACCTAATGAGAAAATGAAATGCCGCACATTAGTTACAGTCTTATAAAATCTATCCATTGTTGGTGGCATGTATAGAGTTATAGAGTCTCAGACAAATTAAAAGATTTTGAATTTAAAATAAAAAAAAATTTAAATTTAATTTTAAATTTAAATTTAAAAAGGTTAGATTGCTCAAATCTAGAATCAGATTTGATAATTAGTGAAATTATAAATCAAATACTTAAGACTGATGATATGAGGCTAGCTTAAAAATAAAATATAGAGTGAACCATATGTACAATAAAGTAACAAATTTACCTCGAAACTAGTCTCGTAGTGAGTTATTGGCTGCCACAGATCCACAGTAGATGTTACAGTTCGAAGCTGTGTCACTTTAGAAACTACTGTACGTACAGGCATTTTCTCTATTGTGCGAGTCTCGATGACAATCTAAGTACATAAAAAATATTAAACATGGCCTTGCATTATATGAAACTTCAATAAAGTCTTCAATAAAGTTAAGTAAACAACTTACAGGGGTCGAAGTAAATCTTATGAAGGAGGTCACTGTGTCAGGGTCTTCCTCGATGAAGTCTCTAATAGTGGAGTATTGCGTTACGGTTACAGGTACTAAAACAGCAGAAGTTACGTAGACATTTGATGTTGCAGTTTTACGAAGAGTATGAGTACGTGTTGTCTGAAAAATTTAAACATTAACAGCTCGTTAAACTATTAAATTTTACGTTAATTGATGCGAGCTCAAACTCTACATTTAAAGGATTAATATGTTTGACAATACTACTTACTACAGATGTAATCGTGATAAAGTTATCTTCCATGAAAGATCGCTCTTCTGGTACCACAGTAGATCCATAACCAAATTCAACTGGAAAATCGGCTGAAACCAAACCACAAAATGCGATAAATAAAACGCTTTCCACAAAATACATTTTTAAGACTGTATTTAATCACTAAAAGTAAACAACAAAACTAATCTTCTACCAAGAAGCAGATCACGTATACTGAAAAATTTCTTCTTGCACATGACCAAATTAACTCTCATATAGGCTTAAAAGCAGAACACAAATTTGTTTACAACAAATAGAGACCAATAAATAAAATAAATAAAAATAAAAGACAGTTTATAGTTTTAAAAGAAATTTTAGTAAATTTTAATTAACAGATATATAATATTTAGGTTTTAAGTTTTAAACTGATAGAAACAAGTTTTATTTATATACGTGATTATTGTGACGTTATTATTATTATTATTATTATTATTATTATTATTATTATTATTATTATTATTATTATTATTATTATTATTATTATTATTATTATTATTATTTATATATATATATATATATATATATATATATATATATATATATATATATATATATATATACATATTACATTTAGATTATTATATTATATCTTATTATTATAGTTATTATATATATATATTACATATTATATATATATTATTATATATATATATATATATATATTTATATATTATTATTAAATGTTTATGAGGGTTATTATTATTATCTTAATATGATATTTTTAAAATACTTCTATATATACAAATTATTATTATTATTATTATTATATATTATATATTATTATTACATATATTATTATATATATATATATATATATATATATATATATATATATATATATATATATATATATATTATTAATATTATATATTTATATATTATTATTATTATTATTATTATATATATATATATATATTATTATTATTATATTATATATATTATTATTATTATATATATATATATATATATATATATATATATATATATATAGTGTATTACACTAATCTCAATACACACATATCACTACAAACATAGCCAACACATACAACAGAACAATCTATTCACATACAAATCACTCTTTTCATGCTTCTCGCATTGGAAAGGCCGCGTATTAGGATGCGAATCCACGCCCGCGGTGTCAAGCACTCCGACTGGTTGTTCTGAAGCAGGGCTTGTTATCGGGCCTCAATATCCTTGCACTTTACCACTTAGTCAGAAACCATACAAATACTTTCCTGACCAATATCCGATCTCGGAATTGAGGTTATGTGGTGAGAATGACATGACATGATATAACACACACACACACACACACACACACACACAAACTGTAGAGTTGTGATGAGAGAATAAAAATATATATATATATATATATATATATATATATATATATATATATATATATATATATATATATATATATATATATATATATATATATATATATATAAAAGAAA
The DNA here is from genome assembly GCA_015478945.1 of Trachelipus rathkii. NCBI lineage: Eukaryota > Metazoa > Arthropoda > Malacostraca > Isopoda > Trachelipodidae > Trachelipus > Trachelipus rathkii. Next base: position 21,729 of record JABUQX010089875.1, read on the forward strand.
GTATATATATAGATATATAGATATATCACCAGGTTTTCACCGTCCTTCCCCCGTCTCAATATTTTAAATTATTATCTACATAAATCCGCAATAAATAAGTTTGTAAACAAAGAATAATAATGGGAAGATAAAGAAAATATGCCTTATCTGGGATCGAACCACCGCATGTTGCGACGGAGAACAATATACTCGATACTCTACCACTGAGTCATCCTCTAACCCAAAAAAAAAAAAGTTAGATTCAAGAACAGCTCTCAACTGAGCTCCCGTCAAGGCGACATCACCAGGTTTTCACCCTTGTCCTTCTCCCGTTCCCAATATTTTAAATTATTATATACATTGCAAACCGGCAATCAATAAGTTTGTAAACAAAGAACAATAATTGGAAGATAAAGAAAACATGCCTTATTGATATATATATATATATATATAAAATATATATATATATATATATATATATATATATATATATATATATATATATATATATATATATATATATATATATATATATATATATATATATATATATATATATATATATATATGGCAGAATGGATATTTCTACCCGTGAGTACTGCATTAATTATATATTTTTTAATGTATAAGAATAAATTTCTGTAAAATCACAAAATTTATAATTGCATTTTAGCTAAAACAAAGAAATCTTGGATTAACTCTATTTGTTCTCGTGCTATTTCTCAAAGTCATACTGCTTCAGCAATTAATTTCGTCTTCAGGAAACTCCTGCAACTTACGTTTCATCCAAGAATCGTGCCAAATCTATTCTAAGTAATTGAGTTGCCAAAAAAAAAAATTATTATTATTATTATTATTATTATTATTATTATTATTATTATTATTATTATTATTATTATTATTATTATTATTATTATTATTATTATTATTATTATTATTATTTTCTTCTTTTTAAATAGAAAAGCTGAGAACATTACTGATAAATAGATTGGAAAAACCACATAGTTTCAGGTGTTGAAGATGTGTGAATCTGGTTTACTCCTTTAAAATTCTAGCAAAGAAATACTCAGAAAAGAAGAAACACGTTTATGTATACTTTCTTGATTAGTAAAAGTCATGCGACAGCACAGAGTTCTGAGAGAAAAGTTGTGGAGAGTCCTGGAAGGTCATGGAGCAAATGAAATGTTGTTGAATGCGATTAAACACAACATTTCATAGAACCCTAGAGTATGCGTTAGGATTAAGGGGAGCTGTTTAGAATAAGAGAAGATCTGAGGGGAGGCTGTGCTCTGCCTCCATGGTTATTTAATATCTTTATTGACAATACAATTAGAGATATAGATAGAATTGGGAAAGGAGCTGATATGAATGTAAAGGAGGGTAATTGGGAGATCAGCGTTTTACTATTTGCTGGCGATACTATGTTGGTTGCTGATTCAAATGAAAATCTGTGTGGTTTGATGTCAGAGATTGAACTAGTGTTCCAAGGAAAAAAAGATGAATAATTAATACTGCTAAAAGTTTATGAAATATGGTTCAAAGCTCAAAGATGACGACGATCAATCCGGGTTGGAAAACATAATGGTGAATGTGGAAGGCCTAATATATATATATATATATATATATATATATATATATATATATATATATATATATATATATATATATATATATATATATATATATATATATATATATATATATATATATATATATATATATATATATGGGCCATAGCCAGGGGGTTTCAGGGGGTAAACCCCCACAAATTATTTAAATCATCAAAATTTTTGGATAACTTGAGTCTCTTAATTTTATAAGAATATTAAAAATATTATTCAAAGCAAATAAAGAGTATGCAGTATATTAATAGATATGAGGAAAACCTGTGTGTGGTTTTTTAAGATTCTTTAGGTTTAGTGTTTGCTAAAAACACAAAAAGAAAATTTCTTGCTGATGTAATAATACTACGATGGTTGAAATAACCAGTGACTTTCTGATTGAACAACAATGATGAAAGTTATAGAGGTGCTCAAACTGTCGAAACATAAAGTGAGGTTGTATGTATATTTTTGTTCATATTCATATGGAATTCAACACATTAGAAATTATGACACATTGAAAGCAACTTGCACTATTTTAGGTCACCAAGGCGGACAATTACTGCATCTTAATGGAAAAAGTTTTTCCCAGAGACTTAACGGACATAACTAGCACTAACGTTTGAAAGAAATTGGGTGGAAAATTACGATAAATTGTTACGATTTAAAAAAAAAAAAAGTTTATAAAAAATTGTTGAAGCTTTTGAGGAGCTTGAGATTGATCAATATGTTGAACCATCTTTATTTAACTTAAATCTTTCGAAATCTTTATTCATGAGTGAATTAGATTTAAGTTTAATTTTGATTTCAGCTTAATTCTTCAGTCTAAGTACTATATTTCAGTACTATACTAAGTACTATTAAGTACTATATTTCAGTCTAAAACATTAGTGATAACAGCTGCTCTTAATCATATCGAAAATGTGATGCTAGTTTTGAAAGATTTTCAAAAAAAAAAAAAAATTCAAGCAATTTGGTATTTGCAAAAAAGAGCTGCTTTTTGTTATTTAATCAATGAAGAAATGAGAATGTCTCGTGTCAGAATCATGTAAAATGAAAAGAAACAAAAATTGAAACCCGTTTTCTTGATTTTTTAAATCATAAGATCCATACTTGCCAATACTTCAATCAATATCTTAAATTTTTTCACAATTTTTTAAAAATAAATTTGATCCCTACTTAAGCCGTGTTCGTTTTTGCATTTGTGCTAAAAAAATGCTCAACCTTAGCGCAAAATCGTATAAAAATGCCCACCAAACGTAAACAATGTCCCTAATTCTGTGTAATATAGACTAAAATTTTGTATAAAATTGCAACCTTACAGAATTAAAGAAATTCCTAACGTTTGATGAGCATTTCTTTACGATTTTGCGCTAATATTGACGAAAACGAACGAAAACTTAAGCATTTTTTTTAGCACAAATGCAAAAGCGAACACGGCTTTAATTATTATTAGCCAATGAAGATTCTCTAATAAATCGCAATCCTTTGCCAAACATTCCCTCAGAATCTACCCGCGATGGGTCTAATCACATTGAAATTATTTGACGTCTTAGATAAAGACGTAATTGTGGATGTCAGAATCTAAAAATTTACTATACAAGAGTGGAATGACTAACAGAACAGGCATTATAGAGTACTTATCATAGCTATACAATGTAAATTGGGGAAATTATTAATCAATTTGATGTTAAGAGAGCAAGAAAAATTATTATTATATATATATATATATATATATATATATATATATATATATATATATGATATATATATATATATATATATATATATATATGTATATAAGGTTATATATATATAGCCCTGTTATGTTTTACGACTCCGTCAGTTTTGATTTTTTTGTTGTTTTTTTTAATATATTGCTAGTATATGATACAGATAATGAATTTAAGTGATGAAGAATATTTAAAAGTTAAAAATATTTTAAATAATTTTTTAAAAATCACATTTATATAAAAAAATTATAAATGAAATATCTCGAAAAGTTCGATACTTACAGAAAAACCAATTACATATTTGGAATCAGCATATGAATTTTTTCAAGGGGGCACCGTTAATGAGAAAGTTAATGTCGTTAATTCTTAACCGTTAACAAAAAATTAACGGCGTTAATCATTAAAGCGTTTATCGGTAAAGAATGTAGTGGAGTCAACGTTAATCGTTAACGTTAACTGTCTTCAATATATATATGATATATATATATATATAGCATATATATATATATATATATATATATATATATATATATATATATATATATATATATATATATATATATTTACATTATACCACTACTAACGGGCAGAGCCCTATTCAAGGAGGGGTGTTGTACACCTCTCCTCTAGCTCAAATTACGCAGATGAACACAGACGCAGGCTTTATAAAGTGAGGGAGATTGAATTCAGCAGGAACACAGAAGATGGAAGAGAGTTCCAGTCAGAACAGAGGTTGCAGAAAAGAAGGAAGCACCGCAGCGAACTAGCCTGGAGTTACCAACATCCACACAAAACTCGTGCAGCAGATACAGCACCCTCTTGTGCTACGAGGGCGTCGTAAAGGTGGTGGTACGCGAGTGTAAGTTCCCTCGAAACCGCCTCTCAAGATACCTGCAGTAGAAAAGAGATAAAGCACTGACATCGTGCCGCAAAGGTAGAGGGTCAAGTGAACTGGAAAGTGTAGAACAGTTTTGGCCCTTTGACCCTATCCAAAAGCCGGGTGAAACCAGAGCCCCCCAGATATGAGAACAGTACTCTATACAAGGGCGGACGTTGTATTGCTGAGTAACTGAGAAGAGGAAAAAAAGTCTCGCAGTCTAAACAGAACTCCCAGTTTCTTTGAGGCCGCCCCCAGCAACCGTTGTGATGTGAGGTTTCCAAGACATTTTTTTTTTTATGTTAAGGCCAAGGATGTTTATATTGTCAACAGGAGAGACGAGAGAACCGTCAAAAGAGATAGGAAAGTTAGAAGGTATTTTAGAGAAGGAGATTTGTAGAAGTTGGGTTTTTAAAGAATTGAATTTCACAAGGTTGAGACGACCCCACCCGCAAATTCTATCTAGATCAGCGAGAATAGAATCGGAAAGAGACGAGAGGCAATTCTAGAAGTAAAAGATGGAGCAGAATTGAAATGAGTTGAAGAATGAAGGGTCGAGTCATCGGCATGTGAGTGGATAGAGTTAGATGTGCAGGTGAGATCATTAATGAAAAGTAGGAATAAAGTAGGAGATAAGACGAAACCCTGAGGAACACCACTATTGACAGAAAAAGAAGAAGTCGCTCCATCAACCAGAGACGATGTTTAGCGACTTGAAAGAAAGCTAGACATAAGTAAGAAAAGAGGAGGAAACCCAAAGGAGGGGAGCTTGGAGAGCAATGATGCGGTCCATACCCGGTCAAAGCTTTGGATAGGTCAAGCGCCACTACGCAAGTCTGCCCGTAGTTCCTAAGAGCGGAAAACCATAAATCTGTTAAATAGGAAAGTATATCGCCAGTAGACCTTGAACACCAAAGGCTGTACTGGCGATCGGAAAGAAGACATTGAGATTCCTGATGGTCTAAAAAGTGAGAGTTGAGAAGGGTTTCAAAGATTAGATAGAATACAAGTGAGGAGCTTATAGGGCGATAGCGAAGGATCAGAGCAGCTCTTTTTTCGGAATAGGTTGGACATGTGCGTGCTTCCAACACTGAGGGAAAGCATAAGACATAGAGAATATAGTTGAACGAGGGGCGGTGTCAGCACGTAAGCACATTCCCTCAAAACTCTGGTTTTTTCCAACCCTGTGTTAAACATTACTAAACGGGATAATAACCGAGTAAAGATAAACACATTTTGAGCCATTGAGAGGAGCGTTTAGGAAATTTGGAAAAAAAAGTTTATCTCTTATCGAAATCGAATCTAATACAATTTAAAATCTGATAAGAAAATATTTTATAAACTCGTAAATTAAGGTAACGGTTAACGGATGTAGGGGAAATTTTAACTCTTAACATTAATTCACAAATGTAACTCGTTAATAGTCCGTTACTTCTTTTCGAAATTAACGAAAGCGTTAAAAGTTAACGAAAAATTAACGAGGTAATTAACGGATTAACGCGTTACCACACGCTCCACCTTGCTTATTGAGAGAGAGAAGAGAGAGAGTGAGAGATATGTTATAAGATATATATATATATATATATGTGATATATATGATATATATATATATATATATATACACATATACATATAATCAAATATGAAAAACTTGAAAAGTATGACACTTACAGAAAGACCTTATATATTTGGAATCAGCATATGAAAATTATTACAAAAATGTAAACAAAAAAATAAACATTATGCCTAAGCTGACGGGGGGGCTGCCAGGAGGGGGGACGTTTTTCATACCCCTTAGGGGAGGAGCGGAGGAACCCCAAGACATCCGGCGGGAAACACCAAAGAGAGCGGGTTCTGGCACCCTCCCTGGAGGGGGGAAACAGTCCTATCCTGTCCCGGGCGGGAGCATTGAGAGACCCCTGACTCGCCATCTTTAGTTAAAAATAACACTAGCAACTTAGACGGAGCGTAAACGTAACAGGTCCTATACTTGAATCATGTCCACCACTTGAAATTGATCAGCAGGACTCATATACTGATATAAAAAAAAAATTATCAACTGACGAAGCTCTAAACATAGCAGGGTCCTATATATATATATATATATATATATATATATATATATATATATATATATATATATATATATATATATATATATATATATATATATATATATATATATATATGTTATACATATATATATCTATATATATATATATATATATATATATATATATATATATATAGTGTGTGTGTGTCTTGTATTATTTTTCTTTATCTACGATTATGCTTTGAATTAATATTAACCAATAAAGATTCTCTAATCCAACGCAATCCTTTGCCAAAAATTCCCTCAGAATCTACCCGCGATGGGTCTAATCACATTGAAATTTTTTGATGTCTTAGATGAAGACGTAATTGTGGATGTCAGAATCTAAAAATTCACTAATATTCCTATTCGTATCTTGGAAGTTTGAACATTCACGTGGATGCGCAACAAATATTTTATCTAAAATACTTCTCAAAAATTTTGGATTCAATAATTTAAGATTCTGTAATAATAATTTGTACCGAAAAAAAGAGTCGTCGGATAGACAATCAACGTCATGTTAAAACACTTCACGAAGAATCTGGAAGAAAAGACTAATCCTCTCAACCGCTTCCACAACCTCCGATTTATGAATATGTATTGAACCTAATGCAGGTTTTATTTTAAAGTATTTCTGCATTTCCTCCCCTTATAATCTGCCGTTTTTAATCACCCAAAATTGACGCCATTTAAATAACCTAAAACTTTGGGACGGAACAATCCTAGGAAGGTAGGCAATGTGCAATTTTTTCTATATATAATATATATATATATATGATATATAAATATATATATATATATATATATATATATATATATATATATATATATATATATATATATATATATATATATATATATATATATATATATATATATATATATATATATAAAAGTAAACCTTTTGTTATAATTTGACCCACTTAAAAGATTTTTAAATCCAGTTTTCCATGATATTTAAAATTTCATAGATTCTCAATTATCTTTCGTTCATATTACTTGCTTTGCCTCTTAAAAAATGGTTTTAGACTTTTAAAATGTAGCCCATAATGGAAAGTAAAACTTATTGAAAGTGACAATTTTATTCAATGAAAGTGATTTTATATTCAAAAATTAGTAACCGAACCTATATAATCCATGTGTGCTTGTAACTGCAAACTTTGAGGTCACCGTGATAGTATCGTATAAAACCTGAAGTAATGTCTGAGTTTCTTGAACTGGTAGACGAACAACCTAATGAGAAAAAGAAACACCGCACATAAGTTACATTCGCTGTATGAAATCTACCTATTGATGATAGCATATATAGTCTCAGAAAAAATATTGAATTTAAAATAAACTAAATTTAAAAATCAAAAATCTTAATTAACCAAATTTAGAATCTAATTTATAATACCGAAATTACAAGCAACCAAAATTTAGACCGATGGTGCGAGGCTAATTTTAAAATGAAAATATTAACCGTAATTTTATATATATATATATATATATATATATATATATATATATATATATATATATATATATAGTATATATATATATATATATATATATATATATATATATATATATATATATATATATATATATATATATATATATATATATATATATATATATAGCCAGCCTCCCGAAAGCATCATGCATGTAACTAAAAAATTATAACAGCTACAGGAAAAAATATTTTTGATTTTAGCAAGCAATTTCATCGATGAAACTTATAAAAAAATATTTTATTCTAATATTATTAATGACACCTTAAATAATTAAAAATCTTAGATCTAGCAAGTTTACGGTGATTTGACCTTGAACCCTTGCATTACTCCCTGAGAGCAAAAGTTGCCAAATAGTATTTTAAGTTTCCGCTTTGGTGAAAGTTATTTTTATATCAGACTTTTGCCATCGTTCTTGTTTACCCGTGGGATTTGCTTTAGTTAAAAATGAAAAAATTCAACATTTGGCAACTTTGCGTGCTCACTCGGAGTATCGAGTTTCTTCGAATTCTCAGAAAACGGTAATATCATACAAGTTTTCCAACATTTTTAAACTATTTTAAATTTGTCAAAAAGCGTCATTTTTTTTATTTTTTTTTAAATTTCATGGATAAAAATGTCCTGATTAATAAAATGTTATTTATTTTCCTATACCTGTTATGGTTTTTTTGTTACGTGCATGTTGCTTTCTGGAGGCTGACATATATATATATATATATATATACATGTGTATATATATATATATATATATATATATATATATATATATATATATATATATATATATATATATATATATATATATATATATATATATATATATATATATATATATATATATATATATATATATATATATATATATATATATATATATATATATATATATATACGGTATATATTTCAACTTTTGATTGTAATTTTTCTTAACTATTCTCGTAGTGAGTTATTGGCTGCCACAGATCCACAGTAGATGTTACAGTTCGAAGCTGTGTCACTTTAGAAAGTACTGTACGTACAGGCATTTTCTATCGTGCGAGTCTCATGAAACCCCAAGTACAGTATATAAAAATTAAATATGGCCTCGCACAATATGAAACCTAAAAACAGATACTACTTACAAGGGTCTGATGACAATAAGTACATAAAAAATTAAACATGGCCTTGTTTATATGAAACTTCAATAAAGTTTTTCAAACAACTTAGGTCAGTTAACTTATGAAGGATCGTTACAGGTCAGGGTCTTCCTCAATGAAGTCTCTTCTAGTGGAGTATTGCGTAACGGTTACAGGTACTAAAACGGCAGAAGTTACGTAGACATTTGATGTTGCAGTTTTCCAAAGAGTATGAGTACGTGTTGTCTGAAAATTAAAACATTATCAAGCCCGATTAACTCGGTAAATTTTACACACTCATTCTAGCCTAGTAAAGCTACAATTTATAATGGATTAATACTTTAATAAAAGTATTTACCACTGATGTGAACTGTGGACAGTTAGCGACCTGGCAAAGATCGCTCTCTGGTACCACAGCAGATCCATAACCAAATTCTGTCGCAAAATCGGCTGAAACCAAACCACAAAAACGCGATAATAAAACGCTTTCCGCAAAATACATCATTAGACGGTAATTAATCACTCAAAGTAAACAACTAAACTTATACCAAGAAACGATTCAAGTATACTGATAAATTCCTCTGCACATGACCAAATTAACTTATAAGCTAAAGGAAAACAAATGGAAAGACAACAATAGATGATAAAAAAAATTAAAAAACAGTGTTATAATTTTAAAAGCAATTTTAGTAAATTTTAATTAACAGAGACATATAATATTAGGTCTTTAGGTTTTAAATCGCCTCGAATCGTACGTCATAAACATGGCGTATGACGTCATTATATATATATATATATATATATATAGAGATAAAGTAGATATATATATATATATATATATATATATATATATATATATATATATATTGTTAGATATTTATATATATATATATATATATATATATATATATATATATATATATATATATATATATACATATATTATATATATATATTAAACTATCTTCAAGGAAGTTACATAAAAAGACATATCGAAAATCGCCGAACGCTACTCCTGAAACCCTATAAAGTCACGTATGAGCCAAAACCCAAATAGAAGGGATACTAGAGTTACCACAAGCTGCTTTTTTTATCATGTTAATTTTTATATGTTAATTTTTTTTTTTTTAAGGGGTCATACCTGACGGTGGGACAGAGGGGGAGACGAAGTCCCCCGTCATCCCGCTGAGGCCGAGAGACCCTGACTCTTCCCATCTTTGCGATTTAATCTTTGGTATTCTTTAATGGGGCAAAAATTGTTGCTTGGCGAGCAAAGTTTTGCCTTGAAATCGAAAAAAATCGATTACACCGTTCGTTCGATATATATATCGGTTAACTTCCTTTTAAAGGACAAGTTCATATATATATATATGAGCAGGTAGTATAGATATATATATATATAGATATATTATGATATATATATATGGTTATATATATTATATATATTATGCACATATATACATACATTATAAGGGCGTACTCATGTAGACAAAAGTCCAGTTTTTAATCGTCACCGTTCTTATAAACCATGACTTAAGCTCGTTGGGTCGCTATCTTCGGTCTACCACGTGAGAAGATTGACTCAGTCACGGCGCTATTTATATGATAATAAGATGGCACATATATATGAGCATATACAGAAATATATATATATATATATATATATATATATATATATATATATATATATATATATATATATATATATATATATATATATATATATTTTATATATATATATATATATATATATATATATATATATATATAGTATAAATATATATATACATATATATATATATATTTATATAGATATATATATCGGTAGTTTATTTATATATATATATATATATATATATATATATATATATATATATATAAG